>PVIY010006405.1:0-87886 GCA_004026745.1 Myrmecophaga tridactyla | reverse complement strand
ATAATTTGTTCAGCACATTCCTTCCAAACTAAACTATTTATATTATAAATTTTATATTCAATCCTTTTGCATTAATAATTTAATGTGATTGCTTTGTGAATACATGAAAACTAGCTGTATGACAAGGGAATGGTAATTTAGAGATGAATCTTCAAGGAGGGCTGCATAATTTGACAAGTATTTACGAACTTCTGTTCCTACGGTAAAGGTATATATATATATATATATATATATATATATATATATATATATATATATATATATATATTCTAAATAGGACAAAAGGGAAAAAGATCACTTTAAAGAACTTGACTGTGAACTACATTTTTATTTCAACACAAACTATAATAACGCCGTACTATGATTAGAAAGAAATCACTTAAAAGTGTTATTCATTGACACCTCATTTTGTAGGTGAGATCTGCAAAATTAAGCCTTTCTTCTTGGGACAAATTGGAGCCAGTTTTGTATATGGAGTGTGAATTGATAATGTCCATATTTTATTCTGATTATTCAAACATAAATGTTAATTTGCACTTCAATATTCCATTATAAATTATTTATTATTCATTATTTGGAAGTGTTAAAATTGCCTCATTAATGATCAAAAAGATTCTTGGCTCATTACAGTAAGATGTTCCTATGAATCTAAGTTGAATGACAAAGATAGGTTTAGGGGCCTTCAACCTTTGCTGATATTTATCAGCCTTTCTATTTAGGGCAATTTTTGCAGAACATTATTTCTGCTCAAGCTTATTTTCATTTACAATGCACTTTATAAGTGTTAACCACACTAATGTTTCTAAGTAGCAGGTATAACAACTGCAGTTACATACAATTTTCCATGGATAAAGTAAACATGTGGATTGAATGAATTTTTAGGTCATGAAAATAAATGCTATATCAGGCTTTTCTTGATTTAGTGCTGTGCTTGGGCACCATTTTTTCTGATATTAAAAACCACACATGAATGACTTGTATATCTAAGTTGGAGGAAAAAATATTCAAAGTCATGATTATTTTATAGATGAGCCAAATGTGTGAACCAAGAGCACAAAAACACTGTTTGAAATTGCTTTAAAGGAAAAAAAAAATCAAAATAGACAAGTGGGAAGGGATTATTTAGCACTGCCGTAGGATATTCTGAAAATCTATTAATAAAGGACCTTTGGTCCTAAAACCTCTAATTAACCACATGCCCCATTAAGGATAAAAAGTTGCCATCAAATTTTACTCACAAAGGCAGTTGGTAGAGAGATGAGCTATGTGGAATCGCATATGTATTTAAACCAGAGATTTATCAATTATCTCTTAAAGCCAACTTGGAGGGCACAATCTAGGATTTTTGAAAGATTTGACATCCTTCTAGAGAAACTTCCAATAGGACAGGTAATTCAAAGGCCCACTTAATTACTGTATTCGCCATTTGGATTTTAGGAGATTGCTTTCAAATCTCTCAGAAAGGATTCACATTCTTAAGAGATCAGAAATTACCCAACTTCTGGTGTGTTATCCCAGATCTTGGGATTGTAAGATTTTAAATGCAAATAGATTTGTCATTACAATGAAAATGTTTACCAAATTAGCCCTTTTTCCAATCTCAGCATTTGGGATTAGTGCTATCAGCTGGAGTAATTGTCCATGGTTAGTGGTATATATCTGTTCTAGTTTGCTAGCTGCCAGAATGCAACACACCAGAGATGGATTGGCTTTTAATAAAAGGGGATTTATTTTGTTAGTTCTTCAGAGGAAAGGCAGCTAAATTTCCACTGAGGTTCTTTCTTACGTGGGAAGGCACAGGATGGTCTCTGCTGGCCTTCTCTCCAGGCCCCTGGGTTCCAACAACTTTCCCCGGGGTGATTCCTTTCTGATTTCCAAAGGCCTGGGCTGAGCTGTGAGTGCTGAGATGAGGTATGCTGAGCTGCTTGGGCTATGCTACGTTGCACTCTCTCATTAAAGCACCAGCCGATTAAGTCAAACATCATGCATTGCAGCGGGCACGCCTCCTAGCCGACTGCAGATGTAATCAGCAACAGATGAGGTTCACATACCATTGGCCCATGTCCGCAGCAACAGAACTAGGTGCCTTCACCTGGCCAAGTTGACAACTGAATCTAACTACCACAATATCCAAGTTGGTTGTTGGTATTTTATGGTATATTATAGCTGGCATGTGCCTTTTCATTGCCTGAACTAACTTTATAAAACAGTAGTAAATGAAAATTGTCAGCGTTGAGTGACTATTTTTCTAAACATTTTTTACTGTGAAATATAACCTATATGCAGAAAAATGATAGATTTCAAAGTACATTTTAACAAGTAGTTATAGAACAAACTCCAAAGCATAGTATGAGTTACAGTTGCAGAAGTTCAGATATTTCCTTCTAGCTGCCCTAATACACTGGAGACTAAAAAGAAATATCAATCTAATGATTCAGTAGCCACCCTCACTTGTTAAATCCTTTCTTCTCTGTTATAACTCCTCCCTCTCATTTGATCCTTCTCCCAAACTTTAGGGATAGTTAGGCAATGACCATTGCCTAAGTGGTCCCTTTGCCTAAATGACCCATGTCAGCATTCTGGGGTAGGAGGATGAAACTGGTTACTGTTCTCGGAAAGACTGATACTTCTGGATTTCAGGACTTAACTGGCAGAGGAACAAACTGGAGGTTTTAGGCTTCTGAAAAATAAACTGAATGAAATTATATAGAGTCTCAGATAGAGCCCTGGGTATTTCTTTGGGCTTTCAGGAATTCTTTGGTTTGGGGCTTGGCATACCATGGCAATTTAAAAAACAGAGGAAGCAGTGAGTTTCTCTGGCCTCTTGGCTCTTTTTCTTCTGCCTTCAACCCTCTCCTCTAGTCAACAGAGGGATACTTTTGTGGCTCTCAATTCATTTTGCAGTTCTACTAGCTTCTCTTTCCCTTTTCACGTGTTAACATGTCCTCTGACCAACTCACTCACCAGGAACAGAGAGCTAAAAGAAATCACACCCTGGATTACAAAGGAGAAAGAGCATCAGATGAGTCAAAATGACTGCTTCCTTTGCTCATGATGGCTATTTCTAATTGATTATCGCACTGTTTTCTGTTAAGCTCATGTCTCAGAATGGTCTCGAATTAGGTAGAGAAACAAGGGAGTTGGAGATAGTTTATCCTTGACCTAACCACCTGGGCAACAAATTAAATGCCCAACTCGGCTTCCCTCCTTTTTCTAGCACAGAGTGGCTGATGATGTTGTGAAGCGCCTCATTCAATGCTGTCAGTGACTTTGCCCAGTCTCCTGGCCTCCTTGCCCCTCAGGGCACTCTCTCAGCTGCCCAATCACACACCTCGTTTCAGCCCCAACCACAGCCAAGTTCAGTTACAACCAGCATAGACCGCACCATAGTCTAGATTCCCTGAAATCTGACATCTGGAAAAACTCGTATGAAAGCAAAGCCTAATAGAGATCAACCTTTTGTCAAAGTTAAAAATTTACAATATAACCTAAGGGTACAACTAGGCTTATACTTAAAGGAGATAAAAATTAGCGATAACTAGGGCAGGCCACGGTGGCTCAGCAGGCAGAGCTCTTGCCCGCCATGCCAGACACTCGGGTTCGATTTCTGATGCCTGCCCATGCCAAAAAAAAAATTAGTGATAACTAATTTCACACTGGAACATTTTTTAAACATTGATTTTTTTTTGCATGTTTTAAATTTCATGGTTAGTCAATGTGATGCTCAACTGTCTCTAATGAAGTACGCATTTTAAAATAAGTTCATGGAAAATATAATATCACATTCACATTGTCTAAGCTATAGAAAGATATCTGAATGACCCACAAAGTTCTATTATTCACATGGTGGCCACAGAGTTAAAATGAAATCCAAATTCCAACAAAAGGGAATAAAATTTGTGCCGTACTAGCTTTATAAGTCCAAACCCATAAAATAAGGAGAAACTCCTCAATTATCATAATTTGTACTGTGGAATCGTAACAAATGGATTATAAAAACTGTTCCATTGTGGAGCAAGTTATCACAACAGTGTATCATGGGAACACAGGTTCAGGGCACAACAGAAACTTTGTACAAATGGACTCCCTATTATGCAGAATAAAGAGTGCAGAAAAGGCACATATCCTTATCACTTACAGAGTCCAAAATAGTAGAAGTCCCATCATGACCGGTCTCCTGGGATGTCCTAAAATTGCTCCAGGTTGGGGTTGATAAATAACAGCTCTGCACACCCCGCTTTGTGCCAGAGAAGGGAGACACACCCACAAGGGGGGATGTGGTCCTGCCACGGAGAGTTCCTGTTCTGATAAGCATTAAGGACTGTTTGTTCCCTGTCTCTAGTTTTAATGTCTGATACGACCTTTTCATTAAACTTAGCATCTCCCCAAGTTGGTGGAATGGCATCCAATGGCTAAGGATGGCCATTTAGGGTGTTTTTGAGATTTTCCTAGAGAAGGAGGTAGGGGTAGTTGGTGAACTTTGCTCTATGGCCACTTAGCAGATGTCTGCATCTTCCATAACTTCCTTGATAAATATCTAAATGTGGTTATTATCTTCTGTGCTATCTTGGTTCTTTTTTTTTTTTTAAAGAGACAGCTTTCTCTTTGTAGCAATGCAATGGCTGCTCTGAAAAGATCACAGTTAATTTTTCTCTTTATTTTAATTGCCTTTTAAAAATGGTAGAGAAAACAAACAGGAAAGTCTGGTGTTGGAAAAGTAGAGAAATATATAGCTTGGAAAGGAAGGGAAGTGAGAGCTATTTGTAAACCAAAATCCTCGGGAGATAGGGGAGCTGGTGACTTAATCAGATTAAGGTTTGTTTTCCAGCCTGTCCATCTCCTAGAAAGCACTTATTGATAGAAGAAATGAAAGGTTTAAAAATAAAATGCTTAGGTGTAGTTAGTGATAATTTCATGAAGGCATTATTGATGATATACCTTTGCAACATTATTTAGGCATGTCTGCAATGTGAACAAAAGTTAACAATCAGCGTTGAATGGGAGACCAAACCATGAGTCCCAGAATAGCATCAATTACTGACTCATGTTCCTCTTGAGAGTCCATCATCTTTATATCAAGAAATGAAAATTCAGAGGAGGTTGAATATATATGATCTTTGTAAATTTGAAAATCAACAGAAACTATTACAGGCATTTGTTATGTTTCACAAGCACTAAAGAACTTCAGAGCTTTCAACAGTACTCACACAGTTAAATAAATATAGCTGAATATTAAATGTATCATGTGACATTGTACAAAATGCACAAGAAAAGATAAGATATTGTGGGTTGAAGCAAACTATGTTTTTGTTCAAATCAAATTCATGATAAGTTGCAGAATAGAAGAAAATATATATATATATATATCACGTCTGGAATTTGAAGTTGTCTTCACATTTACAGATATTTATTACATTTTAACAAGTAAGCACAGATATCAAAATATAGAAGAATTAAAGTTATTTTAACAGTTAAAATGTAAGTAATACAGATATTTTAACTGATTTGAAGGCTACAATATTCATATTTTGGAAACATCACTTTGAAATTTCCAATCTACTAGTGCTGACAGGATTTCCACCTCAGCTTCAATGATTCTAATTTAAATAATTAAAATAATGGTTGCTTTCTCTTTCATAAGCATATATCTTGCACTGGTGTTCACTTGCATTAAAGAGACTTTTCAGGAAAAAATCAAATGAAAACATTTCTGAAGTATTTCCTGAAACAACAAAAATAACCTTCTGACTTGATCCAATTTAAATTTTACTTAACGAGTAAATATATATATATACTTATATTAGAATTTTACTTTTTTCCTATCTGGAAATTATGTGAAAAATCATCAAAATCCACTGTGGACAAGGCTATACAGTTGGACATCTGATGATTCATTTGTGGAAATGTGAATTAATCCACAATTCCGGAGAATTCATGCCTACAATACTAATAGGCTACATTCCTGTAAAACAGAAATCTCAATTCTGAAAACATACACACAATTAATAACCAAGAGGGTGTTTAGAAGTATAAAGAATAACATTCATCCTACTATCATTTGGATAGTTGAATTGATCACAAAACCGGGTCTGTTGTCACAAATACCAAGTGCCCATCCAGTTCAGTAGCTTAAATTATGTGGCCTTGGCAAGATCTTCTCTGCGTCTCTTCTTTTTTTTTCTGTTCTGTAAAACAATGATTCTGTAAGACTACTGAAGGGACTAAATGCAAATTATTTAGTACCATGTAAAATGTGTTAAAGTCACAATATATCTTAACTAAAATTATAGTTATCAATAGGGAACTGGTTAGGTAAATTATGAATTATGTAAACTATGCAATCATAGGAAATGGTTTTATTGGGATTTTATATGTGTGTATATAGATATATAGATATATAGGGAGATATTCGTGTGTAGAGATATGTAGACAGATATGCACCATATAAATGATTTTCAATATACAGGCCAAAAATCTATTCATAGCCTATAAATCAGGTAATGTTGAATGAAAAAGCAGAATACCAATGAGCATTTAGAATATGTTTTTCCTTATGTAAACCTGTTTTTTTATGTATGCAAAATTCTACATCTTAGAAGGATAGGCACCAAAGTGTTTAGAACACGTATATCTGGATGACAGGATTTCAAATGAAATTTTAGTTCCTTGCAATTTCATATATAAATATATATATGAAATATATACACTTACATATTTCATTGAGCATATGTAATGTATTTTTTTTACTTGAAGCTACTAACCAATTTTAAAGGAATGAAACAAATTACAGTCTTTTTTATATTGGTTAAGATGAATTTGATTTCAAGTAACAAAATGGTTGACTAAGATTAGAGAAAAGCAAAGTAATTTTTATCAAATTGCACAACAAATAAACAATATGATCCACTTCTCTGTGGTCCTCTTGCCTTTCTCCCCATGTTTCGAAGAGGGCTATAGAAGTCCCAAGTCTTAAAACTTCACAAGCAACATCTCATAGCTGTGGCAATGCTTTAAGTCTTTGGGGAAGAACTTTAATAGTTGGACACCAAAGATGCTAAATATCGTCCTAGTCCTTCCCAAAGAAGCATGGCTAGATGTCTTGAAAGGCTTTCTAATGTCATAAAGGTAAAGAATCTTTTTTTTTTCAATTATCTGGAACCAAAATCAAACCTAATCCCAATTAACATATAAATGCCATGTATTTTTGCATGACTTTAACATACCATGAAATTTCCAGAAATGAAAATTTCCAGAAATGAAGTTATGCATCTGAGGAAAAAAAATGGAGAAAGATGGTATTTATTTCCTTTGGGTATTTTTGCCAATGGGTATTTATGGTATTGCTCAGGGACCCAAGAGGAAAAATATGGTATAATCAATTATGATAATTGAATGAGTAGTTATTTACAAAAAAAGTTATTCACAAAGAAACTACTTACCAAAGGCATGGGTGGGTGGGTACATTTAGAGGAATCACAAGGAATGGGGCCATTACTATGGGTTACCAGCAGCAGAGTCAAGGAGAAGAAATCACCTTGACAGGAAAAGGAAACACTGATCTTGTGAGAAACCAAGAGATTCTGAGATGCTCAAAGGATAGAGTGGAAAGATATTTGACCCTCTTCTTCCCTTTCCCTCCAGCTTCCTCAACCAAAACAGAAGCCAAAGGGCAGGGAAGCGAACTAATATAGCCAAAGGGTAAGAAAGCATACTTATATTGTCAATACAGGTCATCCTATATGGACAACTTGGCGCAAGGGGCAAATAGAAAATATCAATCACATTCCCCAGTACAGATCAACCATGTTCACAATGGGAATGGAAGTTCTAGTATTTGAGTCATCCAATGCAACTCATGTTTCATTGTGTTATATTTATAGCCCTGCATTCTCCATGATTCAAGATATGGGTACAGACATCTGACAATCCCATTAGTTTCTATTTTATTTAGATATATAAATGCTCAGGCACAACTACTTTTTTTTTATAATTGGTCAGTTTAAAATTTTTTCTCCCTTATGTCAGTTGGAGCATGGTTTTATAATGACATTGAATACATAAGTTATATTATCACTAGTATTTTAGAATAAAGGAGGTGATTCAACAATATTCATAAAATAGAGATATTGGTTTCAATAAATTTGAGAATCACTAGCTTAGATTAATCAACATTGATCTAGGGCTGAGGAGAGGCCACTAAAGGACACAGGTGCTCAGTAACTGAATAAAATACCAGTTCTATCAACAAAAGAAGTAGAAAATAGTTTGTCAGTGGGTAACAAGTGTTTATCTTAAAACACTTACTGTTTTATTAATTAACACTAACACTGTGCACTGTTTTATTAATTAACAATCGAATTATCAAAAGTAAAGCCCTTAAAATGTGCAAGATAGTTTGGCAAGTCCTTTGAGACAGAATGCATGGTTCCTGTTTTCAAGTAGTTTACAGTCTGTTTAGTGAAGTAAGATAATAGGTCTTCTAAAGAGCCTTTAAACTAAATAGCAGAAAATGTAAGAATGCTGTCTCTTTAATAGAGTGAAGTGTGGGTCTTCTTTCCTTCTTGTTAAGGGCTCATTGATATGATATCAAAATAAACTGAGCAGAGCTATTGCTAATATGGATTCTTGGACAAAAGCCCAGTGTCCATTCCTTAGGAATTAATGCTAGAAGAAGCTGAAGACAGAAGTAAATGGCAATTTTGGCCCCACAACATTGCAATAACCTAAGCCTGGAAAATCCAGATTGTTTAAATTAAAGCATAATTTTCCCTATCAGTCAGGCAACAATGACAAAGAGGTTAAGTTGGCATGACTCACTCTCAGAGAATCTGTGCTGCCAGGTTTTTATCCTAAGTGCTCTCAAAACACCCATTTAATGGACCTTTGAAATTGTGCTCAGGATCAATAGGAGGCTCCTCGATACTACATTTTTGGAATATACCATTTGCTTCTGTGTCATACCTGGGATCGTTGCCTGTCTTCAGGGTTCTAGCCCGGCTGCCTCCCTGTGAAGTTCTCAAAGCTACCAACATTGGTTCCAACACCAATCCTAGAAGACTTTTTTTCCCAGATAGTTAAAAACCTTTTATATCTTCTCACTAAGAGCAAACAAATAATCCAAAAAAACCATTGTCATTTTAACAGAGTAAAAACCAAATTCTGGTTTTGCATGAAGATACATCTGATAAAAAAGCATTAAAAATCTTATAAAACAATAAAATCTTAGCCAACCCTATAAAATAAAATAACCGATTCAATTCACCTACAAGACTTTTTGATTGAGTAGATTTATCTGAGATTGCGCTCCTTTATTACAGGGAGAATCTTCCACTACCTCTCCCAACCTAAGCTCACAATTACACATTTTAGGTTACTTTTGATACCCTTATCTTTCATACCAGATATCTACTCTTCCATAAATTTGTCTCAGAAAAAATAATTCTGTTAGCTCTCTCAATGAATTTAACTGAAATCTATTATTTGTATCCTATTATTAGCATAATTATAGGCATATCAAAAGCTAGAAACTAATTTTGGATTAGATTAATCCAGAAATAAGAATATATTACCGTTTCTAAATCTGCAAAGTCCTTGTGTCTAATGCAGAAACATAGGCAGGTTTAAGCATTCGGGCTCTGAGATTCTGAGAGACTTTGAAACCTAACTGGTGGCATTTATCTGAGTAGTTCTAGTTTCTAAATTATATACACACACGCGAACATTACAGAGGAAAAACAATTTGGTGATTACTCAGCAAACATTACCTTTGTACTATCCAAAGTAAACCAGGTGACCTTAAGCTTGGGCTGAGAGCAAGAACATTTAACTTGCTTTGTTGTCACTAAAAAAGACTTTTTTTTTTGGCTATTCCTAGAATCCTAACACATTTAGGCCATTTTAAGAATAGAGCCCGTAGGAAAAACAAAACAAATTAAAAGTTTTTTTTTTTTAATCTTGCATGTCTCTGGGTTAAATTTAGTGCTTTCTTATAAAACATCTCCCTTTGCAGGATGTTTGTGATAAATATCCATCCTACCTTGTACCCGTGCATCAGAGCTATGTCAATACAACGAGACAAGATCGCGAACAGAGATTCTTTGTGGATGCTAGCCCACCCAGGACCCTTTCTAAAGGTGTGTCACAATGTTTTCCAGGATTCAGTTTCTTCACACAAGTATGCCTGAAAATCACATTACTTTCTGTTCTGCTATTTGCAAAGCTCCACTAAAAAAGTCACAAGTCTAGCATTTATAGAACTCAGGTTCCTATGGAAAAAAAAAATCTCTGTTCAAGTTAAAAAGGAGATGCATATTTTTTGTGTGTGGCTGTTTTTATTCTTCTATACGCAGTCATAATATGGCGGTGACACCTTCTCTGTGGGAGCAAAGTTAGACCCACTCAAGAGTCCATACCCTAAAGAGAGATGTTTATTCTGCTATGGATTCCATGTCGTTTTATGCTTTAAAGGTGCCACAAACTTGAACCATTAATATGTAGATGACTATCCCAGCACCTCCCCAAATAACATTTTATGAGTTTTCAGATGCCATGATTATTATACAATAAATGATTTAAGGAAGCAAAGAAAAGCACAGTGTATGTGTAGAAGTCATTAAAACACAAAATTTGCTATGATAAAAGCATATGAGTAGCTAGCTTTATTCTAAACACCAATTAAATCAGAGCCACTGACAGGGAATAAAAATAAACATTAAAAAATGGTACCATCAACACCAAATCCTCATTCTTCTATATGACATAATTTAGTGTATACCAAGGAATCTATAATATAAGATGCCTTTAAAATCTATCTACCAAATATAAGAAATGTATATACTACTGAAGAGACTTAAGAGGGCTCTGACTAAAAAACTGAAAAAGAACACTCCAAAGCAAAATGAATATTAGCAAACAATTTAAAACCTACATCTATTAATACTATATTAATATGTTGAACACTATTACCCATTAACATTTCAGTCACTCATTGAGCCAAATCTCATTTAGCATCAGTCATATACAGAATTGATATACTATTGAGAAAATGATAGCTCACTGTATCTCAGGTGCCTTTAAGGCCTTAAAGTGTGTTTCATGCAATCCAGTAAATCTATGAGATATATATTGACTATGATTTTTATAGAGAAGAAAATAGTCATATAATGAGTAGGCTGCAGTGTCACCCAGATATTGCTGAGGTTTGGGGTCACAGACTAGTATAGAATCATTTACGGAGATGGTATAAATGGTGGTTGAAAGCATGGGCTCTGCGAGCAACAGACTGGATGCAAAATCAGGCTTGGCTGCTTAATAACTGTGACTCTGATCAAGACCCTTAGCTCTTATGTGCCCAAGTTTTACATTTGTAAAAATTGGTGCCTATTTTATGGGCTCGTTGTTATGATGATACTAGTTTATGCTTGTAGGACACTGGGATATTATCTGGCTTTGAATAAATATTATTCATCTCCTATATTCTTCATTAGCTTGAAAAGCACATAGCCTAATAAGAATCAATGCCAATATGGATAAATGCCCATAAAGGCAATGGGAAGAAACACAAAACCATATAAACAATTCTACTTTACTGGAAAGCACTTTTGAAAGCTATGTTAAATTGAGAAGGGGAAGGAAAAACCTCTAAGGAGGAGATAACTGTGGGGAATCAGTGACTGGAAACTGAAGACTCTTGCCTGAAATGTTTCCGTGGAGATCCTGAGACTAAACATTTTGATGAAGGGAAGATGTTTGAATAGTGTTATGGAAGAGATGTTTTCTGAAGTCAGCAGATATGATAGTTCAATAGCAGAAAAGATAAATGTGGCAAGGGAAAATAGTATTAAATAGTATATACAAAATGCCATCCAAAGGCTAATACATGTAAAAATTTTTATTTGTAAATTATTGTGATTATGACATCATTCCTTGCCTAATGGACACAACTTAATCCACATCACTTGGCTATGTGAGGTCAATTTTCCAAGTGTATGAGAATATCAATAATTCTTGAACAGAGATAGAAGGAATGTCTTCCCCAAGATGAGCAGACCCTAACAACTATCAGATAAAATTGAATGGCTTTAATTAAACACAATTTTTAAAAAATAAAAACAATGCCACTGAGCAAAGTGGAGGTTACCATCAATATTTTTATCTTTAGTGAGATCGTCAGACCATAATACCATGTAGTTATCATATTTATCTTTTATTATACTCCAAACTGTTATTCTTCCTTTGTGGTACAAAATTTTCTTCTTCTTGAAGATTGCGGCATTTAGCCATATCTCTACTCATCTTGGGATCTACAGTCCACAGACTATCCTCTTGCTTACTCTTTCATTTAATCCCAAATTATGGTTAACATCTGTGCTGGTTTGAATTTGCCGACCCCAGAAAACCCATGTCCTTTAATCCTCATTCAGTATTGCTGGGTGAGAGTTTTTAATTAGCCATGGAGATGTTATCCAGCTAATTGTTGGTGGTAACTTATGATTAGATTATTTTTATGGAGGTGTATCTCCACCCTTTCAAGGTGGGGATTGCTTACTGGAACCCTTTAAGAGGGAACCATTATGGAAAGAGCTATAGAGCCCAGACAGCCAGTGATCTTTGGAGATGAAGAAGGAAAATGCTTCTGGGGGAGTTTCATGAAACCAGAAGCCTGGAGAGAAAGCAAGCAGACTCCACCATGTTCGCCATGTGCCTTTCCATTGACAGAGAAACCCTGAACTTCATCAGCCTTTCTTAAGTGAAGGTAACTTCTTATTGGTGCCTTAATTTGGACATTTCTATAGACTTGCTTTAATTTGGATATTTTTACTACTTTAGAACTGTAAACTTGCAACTTAATAAATTCCCCTTTTTAAAAGCCATTCTGTTTCTGGTATATCGCATTCTGGCAGTTAGCAAACTAGAACACCATCTGACTCCTCCTTCCACCATGTATTCACTAATTATATCCTTTTTTTTTTTTTTTAACATTTCACTAATTATATCTTTAACACTGATTCTCCCTTCTGGTCTCTGTCACCCACTCCATTTCCTGAGTTCTGTGTTGAAGTATTTCTCTCAAAATTTCTTCTCCCCTAAGGACCTAGGATTAATTAATTTGCTTTCTGACTACCTTTTCCCAATAGTTCAGGAATCCTATGTCACATATTTCTCTACCCTTGTTTTTCATCTCTATAGAGATGGCAATTTCCTTGATGCTTCCGATGTCTCAGATTTTTATTTATTCTAAGCCTTTATGGTCCATGCAATGTGTGTATATCCTCAAGAATTATAAGAATAAGTAAGTAATGGCCCCCGAATATAAGGTGCTATTTCCCAACCTGGTTCAGAGATAAGGGAATAAGATGCAGAGAGGTAAGTCTAAGGAAGCCAGTGAAAATGTGCCTAATTCAGTTTTGGAGTATCAGGGAAAGCTTTTGAAAGAGGTAATACTAAGCATGCCCAGAAGATTTTAAAAGCATAAAAATTCAGAGGAAGAGGTGGACATGATAGTAGGGAAGGAAGGTCCCCCTCAAGCCAAGGGAGCTTGGAAATAAGACAAGGCATTGAGAGTGTCTGGGGAAGTTGGAGAAAAGGGGTATGAAAGAATAAGTGGTAGATAAAGCTGCAAAGGGAATTAAATTCCATCCCAGAGGTGTCTGTCTAACATGCTAAACTATTTGGACTTCTTCTTTATGGCTACAGAAAGCCATTGATGAATTTAATGTAAAAGAATGACATAATTAGAGGTATGCCTTAGAGTTCTTCAGCTGCAGCATGAAAAATTGGGGAAAAAGGTTTAACTACGACTTACATGAGATTCCAAACTCAAGTACAGCAGGTAGATGTGCAGAAAGAGGGTTACAGAGAGGTTAAAGGTATGGTGAACATGCGTGTTTTAGGGCTGAAGGAAAAATAAGTGATTCATATGAACCATTGCTCTTGGGCATCCCAGTGGCTGCTAATACCCTTCACAGAAGACTGAAAATAGCCAAAGGTTAGGGAGCATTGTATTTCCTTCATAGTAGAGACCTAGGTAATCAGATACTTGCTCTTGCAAGTGATCTCCAATTTTCTTACCCCTTGGTTAGCAGACATACTCTCCTTCCTATAAAACTTCTCAACACTCCTGGTTGGGAGGTTGCTCACTATCCCCCAGGCATTTCTGCTCCCACCAGCTGAGTTGTAGGTTCACCAAGGGTGCCTAGGCTCTTGTCCAGCATATGCTCACCAACACATATACACAATTTGTATTTGTCATTGTACTCACAAAATTTAATTAAACAGTGTGGACACAATAATGTGAGTGCAAATTTAGTTGTATATACTATGAACTAAATTGCTGCTTGTTGAAAGCCTTCCCATGTCTTAATTATTGAGCTTGGTACATGTGTTTCTAATAAGTGATTAGTTGGCTTTAAATACTCTGATTCATGAATGTAATATAGGGGAGAAGCTTTCAGCTTGCCATCAAACTTAGAATACAAAAGACCATAAGAGTAGTGAATGGTGATTCAGAGTCATGCAACTTAAGCATAACACACAGTTCATCTGGTTGAATTTGTTGTTTTATGGGATTACACTTATTAATTACCATTCAAAAATATACCATTTCAATAATTGTTCTAGGAAATTTTTCATTGTGTGTATGGCAGAATGGAAGATTGTTTTTGAACATAGCAATCCTTCTTATCTCATACATTAATGAGTCACAAATGTAGGCCTATGGAAAAGTTATAAATAAAAATAATGTGGAGGGACTTGTAAAATAAATGCATGTCCCAGCTCCCCAAGCCAGAGCTGTAGGGGTAAGACTAAGGAATCGTCATTGTACTAACAGGTTTGAGACCACTGTGAATTACATTACATACTGTCCCATCATATTTATTTGATGTTGTCAGTGAAGGCCTCAAACAGTGCCTCCTGATTGCACCAAACTGAACAATTAAAATGGCTGAGAGATGCTCAACCAGCCATACTCAATAGCATAGCCAGAGGCTTCTATGCTCCTACAGCTAGGACCTGTGACACACTGACAGCTTGAAGCAGCGACTGAAGACAGACCATCAGCCCAAATTCCGTTAAGATTAAGGGGGAGCTAGAACTCTCTGAGGGGAAAGTTGAGGCAGGGTTAGAATTAGGGTGGTGGGTGGCTGATGAACAAAGGGCAAATTCCAAGGAGGAGTCAGGCCACAAGGAGAGACAGATCTCTGAGAAGAGCAGCAGTAAACAGCACCTGGGGCTAATTGATTCTGCCTAAGTGAGGCACCTGTGATCAAGCATCAACAAAGAAGGAGGAAGGGGAAGGTAGTCAAGTAGTTAATAAAAATGACAAAAGGAACAAAAATTTATAAAAGCAAACTCTCCCCACAGTGTCATGTACCTCTCACCTCTCACCTTGCAAGAGCACTTACATGTTCTTATATGTATACTTAATAAACTTTCTGCCTGCCCAAGTACTGCTTTGCAATATGACACCATCACCATCTTGAGCCACAAAAAGGGGCTCCCTCAATGAGGTGATGTAGGTTTGGCTGCATCCCAGCTTTTATATAAGCACCATTTTCCACTAATACCATTGTATGCCACCAATAAAACCATACCTACAGCCATCTAGAATCATTGAAAAGGGAAAGACCATAGAAGTAAAGGCAATGACTAAGGCATTTTTGCAGGCAAGTGGGCCCAGTCTCCTGATTAACCTGGGTCTGAAATGGATTCAGAGATTTGCAGGTGTATTTGTGCCTCTTTAACAGTTCCAAATTTACTGATTTTCTGGGCTTCAACTTTCACTGCTCGGGCAGCTAAATGCATTTTAAAAAATACCATTAATATTCACAAATGGGTTTTGTGCCATTGAATACCTTTATCTTTAGTTGTATGTCCCAGTGATCTAACAGGGAGAGTCGACCCACTTTTTATTGCTTTGATAGGGCAGAGTTCCTAAATTCCTGCTTATTTCATGAGTTTTCGATACCAATAACTTAGTTATAGAAGCAGTCACATAGCTGCCCCAGGGAGTGTAACAGACTTCTTGTTAATACTTAGACATGTCTTTTAACCTAAACAAATCTCAAACTAGTACATATCCTGGTCTTGTCATGCACAAGGGGTATATGCAAATAGAATGGCCTGCGGCACTGCAGGCATTTCTCATGCGAATGATGGAAGATGTGGGCCAATGAGGTTTGCCTATGCATGGTATATTTTCCACCAGTAATTTTGAGAAGCTTTACTCAAATCCCATACATCTTTTGATATATGAGTTCTTTCTGAAAGGAAGAAACTCTGAACACAAGCTTCAAATACTTTGCTGAGTTCCCTACCATTTACTAAACATGCTTAATAAGAAACTGTTGCCCATATCAACATGTTCAGTTCACTGTACAACCCACACACTACCAAATATCAAAAGTGGAAAACCTATATTTACACGTTTTAAGAAACTGAAAAACAAAAGCTTTTAAAGCTTATCTCTCCTCCAAAATTTTTTTAGCTGTTAGTAAATCTTTTATTTTTATTCCAGGATTTGCTAATTAGGAGTTATTTCCAATTAAAGTTAACCATCCCCTTGTGTGTATACTGATTAGTTATATATCCCAGTTATATTGGTGACCACGGGTCTGAAACTAAGGTTTTAAGAGTATTTCTCCACCTGTGCAAGGATAGTAATGAAGAGACAAGAAAGAACAAATCATTAAGAGGAAGGAGTTATCATGGCCTCACTTTTCACTTGCAGGATCAACTTAATTTTTGCCATTTAATATTTTATCCTAGTAGAAGATCTTACTGTAAACTCGTAGGGATATTAGAATTTTAAAATTTCAGGACAAATTCAAACTGTGCATGACTTGTATGACTAATTACAGTAGCTGTTTGGAGTTGTGCTTTTGCCAAATAGACTCTTAGAAGTCTCTCTTAGAGAAGACTCTCTTAGAAAATTTATTGGAGGATATTTTTAAAAGTCCTTGCACCCCCCCAAAAAAATCAAGACTTTTGCTTTTATGAAAAATATAAATAATTTATCCACCATTAACCAATAAAATTGCCTTTATTATTTGTTCCATGGGCACAATCTAAATTAACATGTCATCCATCAAGGTCTATGGTAACGCTCAGAAAATGCTACCTGGAAAAGTCATGTTTTGAAATGACTTCTTGTGAAAACATTTACAATCAAGGGCTTGTTTCTATTCTTTCTTTGTTTCCACTTCCACCTCTATCCCTTGTCTCCTGCATGTAACTAATGATCAGTGTGGCACAGCATGACAGAATTCTGGAAACCCTTCAACCTAAAGACATTACATATACAAAAAAAAAAAAAATGCATCTGGATCAAAGTTTGTTTTGTTGATAGATATTCTTGCCTTCTCACCTATTAAAATTATAGGTTTCATAATGCTATTAATTTATATTACTTTTCAGGAGCATTTTCTTCAAAAGCCGAAGTTTTGTCATCAGAACTTTATATCCTATCACCACTATCTAGTACTTCCATTCGCTTTTCACAAGATATAAATTGAAACAATCGGTGGTTGGCTGGGTGAGATTTACAACGTAAGGCCTAAAGGTTGCTACTGAAAACTGTCAGCTTTATATATGCATCTAATTACTGTTTATATGATCTCATATATACCAGTAACCGTTGAAACCTGGACTGGTTAAAAGCCATAAAACCATAATAAACAAAAGGAAGAACGACAGCTCAAATTTCAACCAAACGGTTAAACTGAAGAGCTCACCCCTTTGAATGAAACAGACATTAGCAGCCTTTAAAAATTAAATATATTCACTGTTTTTAAAAATCACATAGCCATCACAGTATGAGGAAATCATGCAATAATCCATTTTAACTTTTGCAATTTCATTAGCCAGAGTCCTTGCATACTAACTTCATTAGTGCCTCTTTGATGCTAAAAAAGAAAAACTTTTTCTTGAAACTTCAGATAAATAAATTTATTTTGGCATTTACATGAGATCCTCTTTAACCTCTCAAGAAATATTTTCAGAACTCATTAGCAACATACTGCTGTAATGCAGATTAGTAATAAATGGAAATAATGAGTTCATTGTAAAGTTTAAACCAACGATAGTATGATCATGAATTTTTCATTAACCTAGAATGTATAATTAGCTCTAGAGGTAGAAGAGAGAGGCAAAAATCACTTTACAATATTAGTAAAAAAAAAAAAAATTAGAACTTTATAAACTACCACTGTTCTTTTGCCATTAAGAATCAATGAAATCTGTAATTAGGGAACATTATGGAGAGGTTAAAGATGAGAATACATGCAGTCTATCTACAGGAAACCTAAAACGTTTAGGTTAATGAAATGTCTGTGAAAGTCGTATTAGTTAGCATGTCCACAGGAGTCTAACTTTTATCTTATAAATGCCGTGGGAGGAAGTATCAGGGCTTCATGCACACAACTGTCTTGCCATCGAGATTATCACACAATGCTTACCTCTTTCAATCTTCTATCCAATTTCCCCTTAATGATCTGTAAGCTATTAAGTATTGCATATTTCTGGGAATCCTTCAAATTGCAGAAATTACATTTAATGATATTACATTTAATGATGTGGCTTTGAAGATAATGAGAAATAGAATCTTCCTTTTTTTTTTTTTACAAAAGAGGATAGTTGAGTTTTTAATATTTTATTAATATTATGTTACAAGATGGCAAACATCTCTCCTTATTTTCCCCTATGTTGTTATTTCTGTCAGATGTCAGATAAAACCATTCCTTTCATTTTAAGGTGAGAATTATACCAACAAAAACCAGTTTTAAAAAAAAAAAAAAGCAGTTTAAGACAGGAAACAAAAAAAAAATAGGAATGAATTGTGTATGAGAGAGTAAATGAGTAAATGCTGTATAGGTAGTAGAACCAGATGAGTTGGCATTTAAAAAAAAAAACAGACAAAACCAGAATAGCATCAGAATCAATCATTACCCCCGAAGAATTCTATCTCTGTGCCATAAAGTTAACCACTTATCCACAAGAAAATGATCACCGCAGACAGAATTCACCAGAGAAGGCTATTTTTGTCCTTCCCTGCATCAGCTAAAACAATATTGACAAACAATGCCTTTTATCACACAATAACAGATGGTAAAAACACATGAAGCAAAACTGACAGAATTAAAGGGGAAAAATAGATATGTCCACAAGCAGACTTGGGTATTTTTAAATCTCTCTCTCAGTTACTGATAAAATAACTGCATAAAGAAAGCTAGAACAAAAATTGTTTGGACAATACTCCTAACCACGATGACCTAGTTGGTATTTATAGAACAATAGAGAATGTTCTTTAATAGTTCACATGGAAATTTTATCAAAATAGACTATAGCTAGACCATAAAATGTCTCAGTATGATTCAAAACATTGAAATCTTACAAAGTTTACTTTCTGACCACAGTAGAAATAAGTTAGAAATTAAATTAAAATAAAGATATATTTAAAAACCCAAATGCTGGAAGACTAAACACCACATTTCTAAATAACCCATAACACAAAGAAGAAATCACAAGAAAATTTAAAATACTTTGAATTGAATGAAAATAGAACAATATGTCAAAATTGTGGGGTAAAGTTTAAGCAGAGCTTAGAGTGAAATGTTTATCTGCTTATACAGAAAAAGGAAAAATTTTAAATCAGTGAACTAATTTTACACCTTAAAAATCTATAAGAAGAGCAAATTAAATCCATAGCAAGTAGAAGAAAGGAAATACAACAGATTAGATTATAAATCAATGAAATAGAAACAGATATTAGAAAATTAACATGGCAAAAATTTCGTTCTCAGAGAGAAAAAAGCAAATTATTAATTTAGGAATTAAGGAGATTATATCATTTTACATAAAAAGACACTGGAATATTGTGAATGATAATGCATGATTGTAAATTGAATAATGAACATTGTAAATCATTTTATGCCAATTTTCATAACCTGACTGAAATGAACACATTCCTTGAAAAAAAGACAGTTTACCCAAACTGACAAGATCCCAAGATGAAATTTAAAATTTAAAAATTTTTAAAAATTTAATTCATATTTATTAAATGAATTAAATCTGTTCTCAAAACGAAACACACAAACAAAAGGAAAAACACCTCCAAATCTAAATGGGTCTTCTGGTAAATTATTTCAAACATTTAGAAAGTAATAACAATTTTACCCTATTTCAGAAGACAAAGAAGGGAATAATTTCCAGCTTGTATTGAGACCAAAGTTATTTTGATCCCAAAACCTTACCAGGACATCACAAGAAAGTTATAAATAAACCCTCCTTATGAACAGAGATTAAAATGTCCTTTAAGTACTGGACATTTGAATGTAGCAATATATAAAAATAGTAATGTATAATGGCAAAGTGAAGTTTATCTTAAGAATGCAAAATAGATTTTAATTCAAACAGGTATTAATATAATTCACCATATTGACAGAATAAAGGACACAAACCATATGATCAACTCAATAGATGAAGGAAATGAACTTGACAAAATTCAACATCCATTGCTGACAAACGAGGAAAAGAGACTTCAAAGTCATAAAGAAAATGCACAACAAACCTACGGATAGCATAATTAATGGTTGAAGTCTCAATGCTTAAGCTCTAAAACTGAGACAAGGAGAGAAATGTCTACACTCTATATCAATAGGTTTTGATGTCAGTCCTACACCTTGAACATAGATATTTAGGGAATAACTATTGTCATTAAGGTCCAATCTTCAGGGAAGAGGGGGAGAAAAAACAGAGAGACAGACAAAACAAATGTTTTAAAGTAATATATTGTATACTTTGTAAACAACTGAATTTAATTTCTCTAAATTAACTGAAGTTTACTATTACAGGTTGTGCCTTAATCCAGTGGTCTTCAAGCCACAGATTTCCTTGTAAATTTTGTAATACCTGTTTCCAGGTACCACATGAACCAACAGAATCAGAACCTTAATGGGATGAAATCCAGGCTTCTAAATTTTGTAGTAAATTTTCCAGTGATTTCACTGGACAGCAAGGCTTCTGAACCTCTGCCTTGTTCAACCACACGCATCTCATTCAATTTTTCCAAGATTCGATTTTCTCTTCCATCTGAAAGCCAATTTTGACCATGGAATTGATCACCTAGTTGCTTTGAGAGTACAATATTCATTGGTTCAAACAATATTTATTGAGCATTGATTATGTTTTAAGTAATATCCTATATCCTACATATAGCAGTGAACAAGATAAGTTCGCTCTTTGTTTAAAGACAGATGTTTACTCAGTCTAGAATCAAAATGAAAATTCCAATTATTCAACAGTGGGGTTACTTCATCATTCCACAAACTACTCAACTACATATTATCAATAGGCCTAAATTGTGCTAATACACAGGAAGAAATGACTATACCATGTGTGATTAAATGGTTTAATTTTTAAGTTAATGATCTTCATGTGTTAAAAACATTCAATATAAATGCCTTTCAAAAATATCCAATTTTACAGATATTCCATTCGGATTTTGCTTATTTAGAAATCTTTCAGTCATAAATCAATAAGTAAATTGATTTAAATTATTTTCTATCAATAAGATCTTGACTAATGGGGCATAATACTTTGTGTTAAAAATGGAGATACATTTTTGTTCTGAGAAAACTAAGCAAGTCCATATCATATACAATATTTTTTAAAGTACTTCATTAGTATTACCCATCAGCTTGAATCAGATTTTTTTCTAGTTTGAGACCAAAATGTCCCATAATGATTAGATTTGGTGTTTTAGTATATACAGATGAAATCACCTCAATGCCATTTTATATGATAGTTTGCTTAGGTACAATCCAAGTTCCCTAATAATTTATGTTTTCATGTTTTGCTTTTAGTTCTTTCAAAGAATTTAATGAGTTTCTCCATTGGTATTAAATAAGGTCAATGATGCTCAAAAACGTATTAAAATATTTATATTTTAGATTGAAAGTTGATGAGTTACTATGATTTTTATCAAGAGAGAAAATGTAGATTTTTTTTAATCTCACTAATTTAAACATATTCCAATCTATCTCACACAAAGATCAGTTCTGTTTATGGTATCAGTCTTTGGGGATAAAGAACATAGTGAGCTTGAGGTTTACACTTGACAGGCCTGTGATGTTTCACATAATTTTATAAGGTTATAAATATAAATGCAAGGTTCACTTCAGGGAGAAAGTGATTTCCTCCTGGTTGCTAGGCTGAGAATTGCTCTATGCTGCCACCAAATGGATAACAATGGCTGGTGCATCTATCCTTCGTTTCTCTTGTTAATTGAGGTTCTCTCCCGTGCCCCACCCAGCATTCATTGCATCTATGTTTCAGGGGCCAGGGAGGGCTTTTTTTTTTAACATTGCTGAGATTTTGTCAAGAGTAGGAGGCAGCACCAAATGTTACCCAGTAAGATAGCCTTACTCCTACTGGGGCTTCAAACACTAGTTCTTACAGGCCACAGCACTGTCCACTTTGTTCCAAGCACAGCGTAACTATTCTCACGTTCCAGGATCACGATAATGTCCATTTGTCACCCAGGGTAAGAGAAAGGCAAGCCCCAGACCAGTTTTCTTCCATATACCTCATAGACATTTTCACTGCTCCTGTTCTACCCGGAATGGGGGAATTTTAGGATTTTATTTATTACCACTGTTTTCAGATTCTCCAAACCACTGCAGAGTTTCTTATACACCCCCGCAAACCCTGCCACTTCCAGACTCAGTCTAAAGTGAGGATAGTTACCCACCCTCAATTTCTAAGCTCTCTGCTTTCACTGTGTCTCTTTTCTCTTCCTCACAACCTAGCTTAAAGAATCAAGGCCTAAGACAGCGTCTCTTAATATATACAATTCCAAAATGTTTTAGGTTATGACTTTCATTTTAAAACCGAAGAGCCTGGCAAGAATTTAATTACTTTCTTCTTTGCCCTATTCATTGTTATCTGTACCCAAATAAAAAAACATGGATTTATAATCCTGGTACATCAACCAATAATTGATCTGTTTAGTCTGTTATCAGTCCCTTATATTTGTTTTGAGAACAGAGGAAGTACCTGTTCCACGATACATAATTAAACATATATTCTAAAATACATAGTTAAATTAAAACAGGCTGTGAACGGTGATATGATTTAGTTTACTCTCAAGAATAAATGTGTTCCTTACACACTCTAGAGTCCTACAGAAATCCCCAAAGTCTTTGCAGATCACTTAGTTTTAGTTGGTTAGAAGTCTAAAGACCATGCACAATTTCTACCTGCAGCTAAAAAACAAAAGGTACAAATTTAGGGCAAAAATACTATGTTAGTAATAATAATAATAAAAGAATACCTCCAAATGTTCACTAACTAGAGGGTACAAATGAACAAAAGTTCTATCAGAAAAGCAGTTCTACCCAGCCCCATCATACTGTAATTCTGTGTGTAAGTCAGGCGTACTGCACAGCATGTGTCAACTCCAGAAACTGAATTTTGCTGGGACAGATTCAATTACAGAAAACTCAGCAAGGCAAAGAGGGAAGGGTCGGGCTCTGCATGAAGTCCACATATGGTGTCCTGGACATACACTAGGGAATTGACCCACCTTCAGGGGGTGATATGCTAGTGGGAGGTAACATAGATTGAAATGTGTTATAATTACATTCAGGAAAAGAGAACTGACAATAGTTTCTAAGAGGAAAAGTTATATCACTCACAGGAAGTCAGAGCCCCACAAAAGGAAATGTACAATTGTCAATTCTTTGAAATTCATGCAGAGATTCACCCTCTGGGTGCTCTGTCAGTACTTGAGGCTTTGGCACTTGGAGTAAAACTAACAAAAAGAAAGCAGAAATCCAGTTCTAGGAAAAATGGGGTAATAAGAAAGTTTATAACTCAACAGTTTAGGAGAAGAAGCATGTGCTCTGGGATATTCAACACTGAGAATAACGACCAAACAGGAACTCATGAATTTAAGTAGGACAGAAGCTTACATACCAGAATGTCGAGATGATTATGTGATTGAGAGAACATGGAACCCAAGCAAGTGATCACAATTGCGATCACAACTGGAACACTCCATGACTGTCAGAAGCGACGTGGAAATACACCTTCCAACTCAGGGCCTCTTAAATCCTTTCCGCCATAGGTGAGGCACGCAGGTATGTGTGGGAGGGGAGAAGGGAGGCGGGCAGGATGAAAACAGCTGTTGATAAGAGAAGGGCATTAAGGCTGAAAACCAATGGGGCCTGTGAACCATCCAGGAGGATTTGGGCCTTCCTTGCTCTCTGCCAGTAGTTCTCACTCTTTAGCTTGCATTAAAATCACCTGGAGGGGATAGGCCATGGTGGATCAGCAGGCAGAGTTCTCACCTGCCATGCCAGAGACCGAGGTTCAATTCCTCATGCCCGCCCATGCCAAAAATAAATAAATGAATAAGAAATCACCTGGAGGGCTTGTGAAACTCCAGGTGGCTGGACCCATTCTCTGTTTCCAATTCAGTTACAGGAACCCAAATTGCAACAAGGTGGAGGCCAGGCATTTATAATTGTGGGTTGCCCCTGGATGGGGTCATGACCTTAGGACAGTGGACTATTCAGCTGAGGACAATTCCTGGGCAGGTGGGAGGCAGAGGAGATGCTAATACCACTGTTCTGAGAGTGTCCGCTGCAGGTCTTAGAGCTCAAGACCAGCCCTACACCAAGACACCTTGCAACTTACTCTTTATTACATATCCAAATAACTGTGTGTCTTTGTAACACTTAAGAGGTTAAAAATTAAAAACATACAAGTCAATGATATTCATTTCACCTTGTCTAATATATCTCCCTGGCTTCTTGCAGCTAGCATTTTCTTGTTTAGAATTTAGGACAATCAGAAGAGGATTCACATTTGGTCACAGGAGAATTTTTGTGCATTTAACTCAGCCATTGACCTTTGTATTGATGTCTAAAAGGCAAAACCTAAGGAAACTCATCTTTCTACATGAGACCATTCAGCCCTTGCTTTCCTTATGGATTTTAAGTATATTCAATTAGCAGTAATGAAAAATGCATAAAGCAACATAGCTGCTTGAATTTTTGTATTTTTTTTTATAATTAGTTATGTAGATTAAAGAAACAGCCACAAAATTTTAAGAAAGGCCAGCAGATAGACGAACAATTTATGTTAAAAGACTGCCCTCTTGTGACAAAATGTTGTATATTTTGCTGCTGACATAGGACCTTATTGTCATACCTTCTAGAGCCAACTGATAATAGCATAAAGAAAGGAATAAAACCTTATTGTAATTTTGAATTTTTTTAACACCTTGCTTCTATGTCTCCTTTGGATAACAAGGAATTCTAATTAGGTAGATATTCCAGGGAGTTGATGGTTTAAACTCATTTTCATCATTCAGTGAATTTAAGGGTATATTTCTAACCCACACACCCACTTCTAGCTTTTAAAAAATTAGAATTAGCTATAGACTGACATGTCAGTGTCGCAGATCAGAACTTTAATCACTTAAGTTGTCATTTATATTACAGTCACTGAATGTCACCCAGATTGAAGACTCAGAAAACACTAGTTGAAAGATAAATAGGACATGTCCTCTGACTTTAAAGAGCTCTTGATCTAATACAGAAAACAGATGATGTAAACAAGCAATTACTACATAAAAGTGCAAATACTATAGTAAAGGTGTATATTACCATCCTGAGCAGCTTATAAGGGAACAGAACCTGTTTAGCTCTGCTTTGGAGAACCAGGGAAATTGACTAGGAGAAGGTGACATTGGAGCCACTATTAAAATTTGAATAAGATACACAAGATTTTATTATGTACTAAGCACCCCTAATGCTGGGGCCATATTAATGAAAATACTTAATCCCTACCTTTAAGGGACGACTGTGAAATGGAAAAACCATAACTGTAAATAGTTTGAGGGCAATATCACAAGGGCTATAAAATTTTGTGGGTTTCCCTCCTTCATATCCCATGAAACTGTCCCCATTCTTTTCATTTTCATCACCACCACATATTACAAAAATTATGACTATAATGTTTTTGCAATGTTAATTTTGAGAGGTTTTATTTTCCTTTCAGTATTTTCCCAAATCCTTTCTTCCAGTTCTAAGAGCAAAGCTATTCTGGGCTCATTGCTTTGAAGGAATGGAAAAGGAGAGTTTGATGTAAAGGATTAGTAACGTGTAAATCTTTCTGGTTTTTGTTTTCTACAATTTAAGCCCTCGAGAGAACTTTGAAGAACTGTGGAATAGATGGAGAAAAGGAGAAGTTTCACAAGAGAGGAAGATCATATAAATAGGAAAGGAAAAAAGATTTTCCCAGACTAGGAAAAAACTCCACTCCCCACACCCCTACATTCCCTTCCCATAGCTGGGAGGAGGTATCAGGATCCCAGAAATAGTGACTGCAACGATGTGTCTCGGCAAAGGGGCCGTGGACAGACTCCTGACATAGTAAAGAAGCAGCAGTGAGCAGGTGGATCTAAACCAACCATGCAGAAATAGAGAAAGGAAAGGCAAGAAACCGTACATGTGGATGGCCAAACGCCAAATGCCTGGCCACCCCTGCCCCCGTACCCCACGCCATGGCTCTCTAATGAGCCTGTGATCTACCACCATGATGCCTCCTTCAGGCTGAAGGAGCTCCCCCAGTTCCTGGGAGTGTTGACAGCTGACTAAAGGCAATGATGCTCACAGATGAGTAGAGCCACATCATCTAAATTCACTATCCCTTTCCAGGGATAGCCCACATCCAAAGACTAGTCAATGTGTGGATGTAAAGTCCCGGCTCCCTTGCTCCAATTTGGGACTGTATTGAAGACTCATGGGGATGTCCATAGGTCAGCCGAGGCCATTATTATGACTATATTGCAGTTAATTTCTCCCTCCGCCCAGTCCTGCCTCCCAACCCTTCCACTGGTTTCCATCCCAAGCAAATATCCCAATAAACTTCCTGCGTGCAAATCTCCATTTCAAATTTGCTTCCTGGGAAACCTGGCCTGTGACATCTGATGATAACCATGGTACCGCCCAGGAGTGAGCTCCTCGGTAAGGGCTGAGTCTAACTTTCCTGTTGACCTAAAATTGAAATTAAGTGGATTTAGAGGATATGAATAAAATTGACATTGCATGCTCATCTAAGGAATGGATTGATATGTCCTAAGAACCCTAATGAAGTGCATGACTGCATTATCTATAAACACCATCCTTTGAATTGAAACCAATGCATTTTGAGGCAAAAGCAATGAGCCTACAAAAAAATGAGTTTATAGATTGACTGGAATCTGGAAATTTACTTATGATTTAGAGACTTTGGCTATGAAAGAAGAAAACAGTGAATATAGAATATTGATGAATAAGGAGATTATCATATGTAATCAAATGAGGGATTTTTCCCAGAATTATCCTTTAAAAGGAAAAAGATACTCCTTTTATACTTGAGTCCTCACAAATCTTTCATATTAAAATTTTTTATGATTACTTTGAACAGCAAAGTAATGTCTGAGGAAACTATGCTGCCTAGAATGTACCTTAATCTATGTTAGTTGCCAATTCTTATAAATCATCAGACAAGCCACACACACACACACACACACACCCCAAAAAAAGAGGAACATGAACTTAACACTTAGGTGCTCTGAGTTCCTGGCAGTTCAGAAGGGATGATGTTTTGTGGGCATTTTGATTGAGATCTTTTCTCAGAAATTAATCCCACCCATTTTTGAAACTTTATCATTTAACTCATGTATTCTAATCACTCTGGTACCTATTAATGTTATAATAGATAATAACTAATCATTATTACAATTAGCAATGATTACTGCATTATTTGTAACGACACTTCATGATACTGTTTTTGTTCTTTTATCTTACTACCATAAGGTTATTGACTCACAGTAATTCCAATCACTACTATTTAAAAGCAATACTAAATAAAATTGAATTCAAGTGTACTACTAGACTCAGAAATTTTGCTTATTCTTAATAACATTTCAGAATATGATAACATATTAAAGGCAAATTATTAACTGGATAAAGCTGATTTAAAAATAATTTGTGGGGAGGCAATTTTTGGTCTCTCACATTTCTATATGACTTGCAAGCAGAGGCACTGTCTACCTTGTTCTGTAATATAGTTCAAAGCTGCTTGTATAGCAAACAGCCTTGAAATTTAGAAATAGCATCTTCTTCTGGAAGCAAAGGGCAAGTCTGTTTACTTCCATTGTATTACAGATAATTAATCTTCTAAGGCAAATTTCAGACAGACATACTGCACACTATATATAAAGATCTGGGTTCCCTAAGCTTAGATTTCTCCTGCAATGCAATGTGCAGGCATCACCTGGCCATCTTTATATTGCCCTGTGGGAACTGGAGCTTGGGAAACCAATGAAAATGCTGATACTCTGGGTATACAATTGCTATGAGTACTCTATTTTGTTTCGCTTTTGTTTTTCTCTGAACCAGAAACCTCATGTTCTTCCAGCATCCATAAAACTGTGACAGGCTAATTTGTTAGACAAAAATCTCAAAACTTTCACAGTTCTTGACAGATAAGACATGATTTTGTTTTAAATGTACATTTTTATACATAGATACATGTTTGGAGTAAGCTAGAGAAGGGGGAGAGAGAAAAAGAAATTTAAGAGAAATGTTGGTAGCTGGTGGCAAGATTTTATGATTTTTGAATTTCACTTTCATTTATTTTTCCATTTTTCTATAAATATGTTCTATAAAGAGAAAAACAAATTATATAAAAATTAAATATTAGCTATACTTTATTTTTTTAATAAAATGTTTGGTATCATTTGCTATTGTCCCATTGGCCAACTAAGACACATGTGCAAGCCTAGAGTCCTGATTTCAGAGGCTGACTTATGGGAATGGTTATAGGACAGTCTAAACAAATGAGAGCCATTACTGAAACAATCTACCACTGGAAGCATGCCATCAACATATGTCTACGTTTATATCTGTTGTATTACTTTCTTGGCTTTGGAGTCCTTTGATGACTGGAAAGTGAAGCAATAATGTGATGGAAGGTGGAATTGTGTTAGTCTCAGGAAGAAATTCTTTCATAATGGGTACATGATCATATATATCTGCTTGGCGAGTAAAATGGAATCAGTGGAGTAAGTCAAACTTTTTCCCCACCACATGCCATCTCTGGCATTATCTCCTTCAGTATCCCATTTGTGTTTGACTATTAAAATTTCCTCTTGAAGTTTGGAAAATTGGGATTCATTTTCCTGGGTTCCAGAGTTTGTCAAACCTCAATTCTCTTTGTGTATTGTCTTGGCATATTCAGTAGGAAAGGAGGTAAATGTGAATGCAACCCAGTTGGTTGGTATCATCTTAACTCAAGGATGTCTTCCAAGTAAGCTTTCTACTCTTAATCTCAGTGAAAAACTGTCTATATTGAAATCTATAGACATTGGACAAGTGTCTTCTTCTGGGAAATGTTGTGGGAAAATAAGATTGAATGAAATAGTGCCTCCATTTGTTAACTCATTGTTTAAGAGAAATTATATCATTTCATTTAGAATGAAAGTTCCCTGGGGACAATGTCCTATGTCACATGGTTCTCAGAATACATTCACTTTTATCATTAAAATAAAATGTATTCTTATAAATTCTAATCCCTTCTCCCTGTCTCTTTCCTTATTCCATATTACCTGCTCAAAGAGTATTCTGCTAAAAGTTAGGTGACTTTCTAGTTCTTCATTCGTTATTCACTTTGGCAATTCTTATCTTGAAAACTTTTGCCACAGCTGTTTTCCCAGTTAATCATTTTTCCTATCAATTCTTGAAGAGTAACACAACATCTTTAAAAACTTACTATACCATGTTCTACTGACAAAGGTGCCCTTGATTTCAGAATCTCTGCCAGCAGCAGAATTTGTTTGCCTTTGAATGGTTTCTTTTCCTAGAGAGTTATTAAAGAAAGACTTAAAATGTTTCGTCCCTTTACAGGTTTATAGTGTTCATGAATAACTTTTTACCAACATACATGGGAGATTTTTTTCAAAACATCAGTTATAAATGCAAATTATTGGGCAGTGCAATAATGGCTCAGTGGCAGAATTCTCACCTGCCATGCCAGAGGCTTGGGTTTGATTCTGGAGCCTGCCCAGGCCAAAATAAATAAATTAAATAAATGCAAATTATATTTAAATACTATAATTGCCTTGACTAAAAGCATCTAATTTTAAAATCTGGTTTTACTACATTCTTTGAAAAGAGTTTAGGACGTAAGTCGTCTTAGAGTTGCTGTACCCTGAGAGCTCTCTGATCTCTAGCCTGAACCACCTGTAACATTTTGTTCCTCTAAATAGCCTACAACCAATACTCTCTGCCTACTCTCTGGCACTAAGCTAAAAAAAATCTTGTTTCATGTATTTAATTTTGCATTTTTAATTTTTAAAAATGCTTTATGGAGTCCCTGAACTAGGCCAGGCATTCTTCAGGGGATTCTAGTGATAGCGACAGAGAAGTAAACAAATAACTAATATCCCATGCTGTAATGGCAACATGAAATAGAATCTCTGGGAACAAAAAAAGATAGAGGTGAATGTGGGACAGAAACAAGTCAACCAGAGAATAAGCTACAAAAGGGCCTAGTGAGAACCAGGATGTGAAGGAAAATCTGAGCTAAGACCAGGAAAGTGCTGGTGGGGATCCAAGAATCCAGGAATTGCAGTCAGTAGTCAAGAGTCCTGGTGAATCTGGGTAGATGGTCTGTTGCTTTGAATCTTCAAACACTTTCTGCAATGTTATGTTCCATTTAAAGCACTTTAATTTTGACTGCTAGCCTGCATATAAACACATTCTTCCATGTCCCTGTGTGATATAATTCTACCCCTAGCCAAAAGCCTTCCATTCCAAAAAAACTTAAGCCAGGATACTGAAATCCAAACTCAGTTCAACAACACTATCTGCAAAACCAGCTGTTCACCTCTCACATTTTCTACTCTTTACAAATCTCACATGTTCACTGGGGAAAAAATGATGAATGAAAATATTACATGTACTTCGAAGCTATAGATTTCATAGACAGTGTCATTTATCCCACATGGAGAAATAGGTTGGGCAGTTATTTGGAAGATTTTAGCAATGTCATCTTAAGATCCTAAAAGCACATTCCAGAAACTGGCACATGCTGATTTGCTAGTATGGTGACATTCATTAACCCCCATATCAACTGACAGTCACTCACCAACTATATCACAGTTTCTCAGAGCCAGGCTTCCAGTTTTCGGTCTATGCTTCTTTTCAAAAGACATGTCTTCCTTCTATTTATCCATCCATTCATGTATTCATTCTATAAACATTTACAGAATGTTTACCACTCAATACATAACAATCAAAACACAACAAAATGCATTTCTTTCAAGAATAGTCCATTGTCAAGTTTCCAAAGGATTTTTTTCTTTTCCTCTCCTCGATCACTGAGGATAAGAAACTTATAAAACTTACAGGGCATTTGTAAGGAATGAATGAAATGTGGCATTTAAAGGACTTCAAACACTGACTGGTTCAGAGTGAATGCTCATTATGTATTTGTCATAATTATTGTAAAAATGTGAGAAAACAGGATTAACTTATAAATAGTAAGTGTTAGGATGCACCAAGATACTTACATGGATAAAACTAATTGTAAACGTATTTGCATAGTTATGCTTCATCTACACTGGCAGCACACAAAAATTGATGAATTATCTGGTAAGTTAGAATGACATTGCAGCCTATCTGGATAATGCATTTTATTTAAAAAGGAAAAATCTATTCTATAAAAAAATCAACCAAAATCCAGTTAGCCATCCAGTATGTCAACTCTCTATTTCAGTTTACCATTGTGGGTAACAGAGATATGCCTTGATGCTCTGTTGGCAATTTATTGTTTTTAAAGAATATTTATGATTCAATGGAAAAAGCAAAGAAAGAAAATGAGTAATATCTTATTTGCTATTAGTAATAGATGATTTTAGTTGGCTAAATCCAAAAATTAAACTAAGAACAACCAAACTACCTGGAAGGCAGTATTCAGTGAGAGTCCATGGCCTGTACTGAGTCGGCATCTTGAAGAATAAAGAATTTTAAAACCCCTTCCCTCTGCCTCTTTCAGTATCTGAACAAGAACACCAAGTCTTCAAGGCAGCCTGGCACAGCATACTTTGTGCATAATAGCTATTTGTTCTTTTTATCGTCCCACATAATTACTATAGCATACCTCTGCTCCCTTATGGTCCCCGGAAAAGTGCATTTTTCCCTCTTTTCTTCAAATTTTGATGGATTCCCAAAATTTGGAAAATCAAATAGAACTAAAAATATTGGTTGAAGACTATGAACTTCAGAATCAAAAGAAGTAACCTCACCATCATCAAGACTAGCACCAGAGGCTTCCTCTCTAGCATTCCTTGTTAACATTTACTTTGAAAAAAGTAGAAAAAGTTAGGAGGTGTGGTAGTTAGATTCAGTTGTCAACTTGGCCAGGTGAACGTGCCTAGTTCTGGTGCTGTGGACATGAGCAAATGGTACGTGAACCTCATCTGTTGCTGATTAAATCTGCAGTCGGCTAAGAGGCATCCCTGCTGCAACGAATGATGTTTGACTTAATTGGCTGGTGCTTAAATGAGAGAGCGCAACGTAGCACAGCCTAAGCAGCTCAGCATACCTCATCTCAGCACTCGCAGCTCAGCCCAGGCCTTTGGAGATGCAGAAAGAAGTCACCCCGGGGAAAGTTGTTGGAACCCAGAGGCCTGGAGAGAAGGCCAGCAGAGACTACTCTGAGACTTCCCATGTAAGAAAGAACCTCAGTGGAAAGTTAGTTGCCTTTCCTCTGAAGAACCAACAAAATAAATCCCCTTTTATTAAAAGCCAATTCATCTCTGGTGTGTTGGATTCGGCAGCTGGCAAACTATAACAGGAGGATATGGGAAAAGATGTTATAAAATGGGAGTTTATAAACCGTTTGTATGTATATGTCTTCAAGTTATCCTTGGAAGGTGTGTTCACCTCTGGCAAGAAAGATTCAGTTATAAGCGTCATGGGATCCTTCAATATATTATGGACAAGTTGGCTTCTGTCTTCTCTTTTGTTACACAGAGTCCCTCACTGATGAGGAATACTAGAGCAAGATTCCTGATTCTGATAACATAACTATAGATAGCATATCTAAAACTTTACTTGACTTTGAATGTCATTAATGTCACAAACTAAGATTAAAAATAGTCCAGGTAATCTGGCAAACTAATGGAGGGCAATGGAAGAATCAAATTTTATGAGGGTTTGTGTTTTTGTTTAATACGGTGGGAAGTTTGTGAACAAATGGCTAAGTGGCAGAGAGGAGAGAGAGACCCAGGGTATCTCTGTGGACTTGAGTCAAAGGCATGCAGAAGGAAGGGCTGAGGCAGAAATTGAAAGATCTGTTTTCATGAAGGACTGTGTTGACAATAGTAGCACAGTAGAGCTACCTAAATCTCTAGGGGAGAAACTAAAGAGACTTCTCCTTGTTTTACCTGGAATACTCATTTAAAACATCAAGGACACTCAGATATTGGTACTGTCAAGGCCATCAGTGATGGCCCCAAGTCACCCTCAAGTGGCTTACGAGCCAAAGGACATCACACCGGGGTGGAAAAGCATTGCGACCTTGACTGTACAGGACAGACTGGTTTAGAGGCACATGTAAAGCAAACTTTAGGGAATCCCAGAAATAATTTAGAAAGACCCCAGTCTCAGGAATTCCTGGACTGAACAGGTAAGTGGGAGAATGCTAAGGACATTTGACTATTCTTTTGAAGGTGATCATTTTTAAATATAGCTAATGACAGCTAACATGTATTGAACTCTGTGGAAACATATAATATAGTGATTAAGAACATGGATCCTAGAGATAGATTTCTTGAGTTTGAAATCCAGTTCTGAGTATGATCCTGGGTAAATGAGTCGACCAATCTGTGCCTCAGTTTCATCATTATTAGAGTTTTTTTAAGGATTAAATGGGTTATGTATCAAGTGTTTTCTTTAAACATTTTCGTACTGTGCCAGATATACAATTCACTATGCCCAAACTATATTCAAAGTCCTTTATAGGGTCACTTTTCACCAAAAACAATCTATGTGTTTTGCTCCGTTGCATTATGTGTCCCAGGCAAAAGCACAGCATTCTTAATCTTGATCCCATTCCTGTGGGTATGAGCCCCTTGTAAATAGAACCTTTTGAAGATGTTATTTTTACTCAAGGTGTGGCCACCTGAATCTGGATGGGGCTTCATCATATTACTGGGGGTTTTATAAAAGAAAAGACTAGGAGGAGAAGCCAGAAACTGGAAGTCAGCGGGAACCCAGAAGAGAAAGGAGAGGAATCACCTTTTTTCAAGTGACAGAAAAGCCCAGAGACCTGGGAATTACTAGCCAGCCGGAATGCTGCTAACCCCAGGAGGTCAGATGTCCATCCTCCAAAACTATGAAACGATAAATTCTTGCTGTTAAACCAACTCATTTCATAGCAGCCTGAAAACCGAGACAGCAACTGAGACACAATGAGTAAATTAACGCCACATAAGTCGTAAGTAGTAGAGCTGGAATTCGGCTTTAAGCATTATGTCACCATAGGTTATTGTGCACGAGAGAAACAAAGCCTTTATTGACACAGCACTTATATAAGTGCCAAGTAGATAATTAAATCGAAAGTGTATTTATTTTTACAAAGTTTACATTGATCCAATGAATTCTTCAAAGGACAGATTTACAAATTTAAAAATATGTGTCTATGAATATTTTTAAATATAGCTGAGAAATTTAGAATGATATTTAGACAACATATTGCAGCACTGACCTTCCTTATTTATTACAAATATTTATCAGTAATAAGTAATAAATGTAAACATTTGATGGTAAATATTTGATTCAGGAAGCAAATATGGTAAACCAAGAAATAAAAAAGCTTTTAGAATACATCCTGAATTCTTTACCATCTGCATTTTTTATTTTCTATATTTTTGATTCTTAAAAACGTATTCAAGAAGTAAAAATATCTGAATCCCAGATTGAAGGATGCATTCTGAAAGAATTATTTCATTGTTCCCATTTATAAATTCTTTAATCCAAAAACTAGTCCAGTTGTCATGTTTGGTGGAAGAAGGCATTGTAGTTATATTTTCCTTAAATTACATGTTCTTGGACTGAGAAATACTTCCTCACGTTCTTTAAGTTCAAAATTATAAGCACAGAGTGGTGGTCTATGAAAGAGGAAAAAAAAGAAAAAAATAGCTATTAGTAAAACAAGAAACTTTATTTCCTTCTCATATACATATTAGAATATGCTATGCCTAGCACAAGCTCGTTCTCCATGCAAGGAGTTAGAACATACCTACAGGATTATTGCAACTCCAACACTTTTGCTGTGTAAGGATGAAATAGATACCATGCTTATGAGAAAGACAAAAATTCTCGGTTTCACCATCTTTTCTTCTATCTGTGTCACTGGGATACTTGTACATTATGGAGGATAGAGTTGAATACCAGAATAAATAGCTGAAGCCTGAACTCAACTCTGAGAGGGCAGGCAGCTCCTTTACTTCATAATCGCCACCATGGAAGAGCTGAAGTGAATTACATAGACACTATATTAGTTTGCTAAAGCTGCCAATATGCAATATACCCAAAATGGAATGGCTTTTAAAAAGGGAATGTACTAAGTTGCAAATTTACAGTTCTAAGGCCATAGAAATGTCCAAACTAAGGCATCCAGAAGAAAGATATCTTAACTCCAAAGAAAGGCCAATATCTGTCACATGGGAAGGCACAAGGCTGGTGTCTGCTAGTCCTTATTTCTGGTCCCGTCGCTTCCAGCTTCTAATGCCAGTGGTTTCCCCTCTAAGCATCTGTAGGCCTTCACTTAGCTCCTCCAGGACACAACTCTGGGTTCTGGCTTGCTTAGGATCTCATGGGAAGGCAGATGGTGTCATCCGCTGGGTGTGCATTTCTGGGTCTCGTGTTGGCTCTGTCAGCTCTGTCTCTTCTCCAAAATGTTTCCCCTTTTAGAGGACTCCAGTCGACTATCAATACCCACCTTGAATGAGCAGAGTCACAGCTACATCTAATCAAAGGTCACACCTACAGCTTGGTGTGCAACATCTCTGTGGAGATCATCTAATCAAAGGGGTTTCCAGCCCACAGTATTGAATGAGGATTATAGAACATGATTTTTCTGGGGTACACAACACTTTCAAACCAGCACAGAAACATTTTACCAAAACTGATCCAATAAATCCTCTTTTGCCAACTACAAAACTGGAAATTAAATTGTCTGGAATATTCTACAGCTTGGAGAGATTTAGTTAGTATTTGAAGTTTTCTGAGAAATCAAGTCATGGTGTAAATTACTCCTCCAGGACACAATTATTTGTTTCTCTTCCTATTAACGTCTTGAAAACACTGAAAAGAAAGTTAGGCATTAAATAAGGAAAGGTTGGTTGAGATGCAGGAAAGGAGCAAAAAGAGAAAACGGTAGCAATAAATTCAAATATCCTGTGTTAGCCTTAGTGGGGTAATCAAAGAAAAGGGTTCAGTTCAACTGCGCAGGTGCTGACAGCTTCCCTTTATTTAATATGTGCAGTGCCCTAGCGACAGAGTGAAATTCCCATTCTCCTTCCAGATCACTTAAGACATCACTGGACATTTTTTTGAAAAATCTCAATAGTATTTCCAGGTAAAATCAATCAATTTGTGTTTGCTATATCTGCTAATATATCTGCTAATGTGTTTAAGAGCAATAAAATATAGACATTTATCTTTAATTGTAAAAGCTGATTTAGGATACTACAGTGTATTCCATTTGACATTATAAAAGCAGCTGGAAGTGTTAATTGTAATACAAGAGCAATCAATGTAATATGATAGTGCTTCAATCTTATGAGATCTGTTAGAAGTCTGAAAACATATTTTTAAGTTGTCAGAAATAAAAATTAGCATGCCTATCTTTAGAGTAACTACATAGAGATGAAAAATCAGATATCATTCTTTCTCCACTGAGAAATGGGTAAAGGAAAAACTTGAACATTCCCTATAATGTATATAAAATTATTTTAATACTGTATCTCCCCTTTACAACATCCCTTGTTTACTGAATGTTCCTCAGTGTCCTATATCTGTCCTAATTCACCCCATTTTTAGGTTGTCATAGTAGGACAAGTATATCATGAACTTATTAGGGAATAAATTAACTTAGACCTAAAGTAATCATCCTATTCACATATTTATAATACAATATTCAAACACATATGTTTCATTTCTTTTTTATAATAGAATAAAAGACCCCATCCTATTACTACTGAAACATTTTGAATCACTAATATAGTAAATACATGTATAATGGTAAATATTCCATAGTTCACAAACCTCCTACCAGCATTATAAAATAGTGTAAGCAGTCAAATTATTTTTCTATGTTAATTTTGTTAAAAACACTTGCATTTCCATAATTCTGATTTTTATATCTTTTATATTTTTTTCTCCCCAGACAATAGAAAAATAAAATTAAAAAACACTATAATTTCTAAGAAAATTTCTGGGGAAAGAGAATAGGTTTTTACTCTGTTTTTAATCCCCAAAGCACACTGAACATTGCATTTTTAATACTTTCAGTACTGAAAATTAGTTTAAATGAACACATTCCACTGGTAAAGTATAAGCTTTAATAAAAATAATAAACAAAATACAGTTGTAAAGTCTATCCAAAATTCAAGTACAATTTCATTTTTTATTTACACATAAATCCACATATATTATACCAAATTACATGAGGTACATGTTCCTTATTTTTAAAATGTCATTTTTTTCTCCCTAGAGTTTCACATAACTTATATCACCACATCTTTGCATCTAATATTCCTTAAAGAAATTATTTAGGACAGTGTTCTCTCCTGCCCAAGCAGGATTAACAGGGATTGGCTCTACATAACAGAATGAAGAATACCAGAAATGGTCATTATGTGGATAAACATATAACATTTTTCCTTATTATTTAAATATCTTTAATAGATTGAATATTTTTTAAATCATACAAAATATTATAGTGTTTTTAGCAAATGCCCAAATACAATGCATTATAACAACAGCACAAGGCCAGATGGGAAAAATGGGAGTATACTACTGTTATATGTGGAATGGTAAAATTCACTTGATGGGAGACTATGATAAATTAAAGATCATATTATAAATCTCAAAGCAGCGATTAAAATAATGAAACAAGATTCATAGCTATTAAGCTCACAAAAGGGATAAAATAGAATCATAAAACTATTCAGTATATTCAAAAGAAGGTAGAAAATGAGGAAAAGGGGAACAAGGATGAGATGGTACAAAGAACACAAAATGACCAGATGATAGATTTAAACACAACCTTACCTATTATCACATTAAATGAAAAGATTCAAATACTCCAATTAAATGGCAGAGATCTCCAGAAGTAATAAAAATGCAAAATTTAGCTATATGATGCCTATAAGAAACACACTTTAAAAATATATCACAAACAGGTTAAAAAGAAAAAGAAAAAAGACCCACACTAATTCTAATCAAAAGAAAGCTGAAGTGGCTCTATTAATACCAGAAAAATCACACGTCAGAGCAAAGCTATTATCATGGAAAAATAATAGGGATCAACTGATTATCAGTACAAAATAAGCCAAATAGGGGAATGCAAGGGTAGTTCAGTGGTAGAATTCTTGCCTGCCATACAGGAGACCAGGTTTGATTCCAGATCCAAGCACTTCACAAACTGACAGACAAAGAAACCAACAAAACAAACAAAAAAATTCAACAAATAGTGCTGCAATAATGGTATACTCACATAGAAAAAGAATGAAATGTGACCCTGCCATAGAGTATACAAATAAATTTTTAAAAAGTAAAAAAAATAAAAAATAAGCCAAATATTTATGAACTATATAATAAAAATTTCAATGTATAAAGCAAAAAATGAGAAAACAGCTAGGAAAATGAAAAATCCACAATGATGGTCAAAGTTTCAAAACACTTCTCTCAATACTTGATCAACTGAGCAGCCAGAAAGTCAATAAGGACAAGTAATATTTGAAAACCCTCTCAATCAAATTAACCAATTTGACATTTATAGAAGACAACAAGCCAATAACAGCATAATACACATTTTTTTCAGACCCATGAAAAATTTATCAGGGTAGGCAATATGCTAGGTTATAAGTCTCAAACATTTAAAAAGATCCATGTTATACAATATATGCCCTCTGGCCAAAATGGAATTAAATCAAAAGTCATTAACATACAGATTTCTGTGGGCACCACTAAATATTGGGATGTTAAGTACTACACTTCTAAATAACCCATAATTCAAAGAAGAAATTTTTAAAAATCAGAAAGTATTATGAATTCAATTGAAATGAAAATATAACATACCAAAACTTGGGAGATGCTACTAAAGCATAAACTGAGGGAAATTTGCAGCACTAAATGCCACTGCTAGTAAATTAAAAAGTCTCAAATCAATTAACTCAGTTTCTACCTTAAGAAACTAGAAAGAAAGAGCAACTTAAACCCAAAGTAGAGTATAAAAGGAAATAAAGATCTAAATGTGATTCAAGGAAAAAGAGAACAGGAAGATAAACTCGATAAAAGCCAAAGATAATTCTTTGGGAAGATAAATAAGAATGACAACACCAGATGTGAAGGAATACCACATATTCTACATAAATTAAACGCTAATAAAGAAATATTATTAACAGCATGATTGCAATAAATTAAAAAATTTAGATAAAATGAACAAATTGCTTGAAAGGCACAAGCTGCTGAAACTAACTCAAGAAGAAAGAGACATTTAAAATAGCCTTATATCTTATAAATAAATTCATAGTGTAAAAACTTCCAAAGAGGAAAGCTCCAGGCCCAAATGCCAACACTGGTGAATTCTTTTCCTAATATTTAATAAACAACCAAGTGATGTTTACCCAGGAATGTAATCCTGGTTCAAAGTTGGAAAATAATTCAATGTAACTAACCATATCAGAATATAGAAGAAAAATCATTTAGTTGCCACCATATATGTAGAAAAATCATTGATAAAATTCAACATTCATCATGGTAAAAACTCTCAGCAAATGTGGACTAACTATAAAGGAACTTCCTTAAGCTGAAACAGGACATATTTAAATTGCTACAGCTAAAATCATATTTAACAGTAGAAGATCAAATGCTTTCCTACTAAACTCAGAAACAAGACAAGCATTTCCACTCTCTCCATTTTCATGCATCATTGTACTTTAGAAGTACGAAAGAAAAGGAGGAGAATAAATCAAAGGTATACAGATAAGAAAGGAAGAAATAAAACTGTCTCTATTCACAGATAATATTTTCTACATAACAAAGCCCAAGGAATCTATATGAATAAGAAAATAAAGCAAAGTCAATGTACATGAGAAAAAATGATTCTATATTCTAGCAATGAACAATTAAAAATAAAATTTTAAAACAGCACCTTTTATTATAGCACCAAATCATGAAATATAGAGGGATAAATGTGAAAAAGATGTACAGGATTCTTAGGCTGAAAACTGTAAAATACTCTTGCAAGAAATCAGAGATATAAATAAATGGAGATATATTTATATCTTACAAATCTTGATTTATAGATTCAACAAAATCAAGTCCCATTAGAATCTGTTTTAAGATAGACATGCTGATTCTAAAATGTTTATATGATAGGAATTGTCTAAACATTTTTTTTAAGAACAAAATTAGAGTACTCACACTATGTAACTTTAAACATACATGAAGTTACTATAATCAAGGCAGTATGACTTTGGCAATAAAATCATAATAGATCAATGGAACAAAATAAATGTAGAAATAGAGCAAACATGCTCAACTGATTTTTAACAAAGGAAATTCAATGGAGAAAGAAAGAATAGTTTTTTCAGAAAATGATCCTGGACAACTGTACATTCATATTCATGAAAATGAACCTTGGCCCATACCTCATACATTATACCAAAAAAAAAAAACCCTCAAAATAGAGCACTTAAAGGTAAACCCAAAATTATATGAATTCTAGAAGAAAACATTGCAAAAAATATTTGGAACTTCTGGTGTCCCATCCTCTAGATGCCTGCCCCAGTTGTCACAACCAAAAATGTATCCAAATGTTTCTAAATATCCTGAGTTTCAAGGAGGGAGGCAGAATTGCCACTACTTAAGAATCACAAGGGTAGGCAAAGCTCTGAGATATTACACCAAAATCACAATCCATAAATGAAAATTTTGATTTCACTAAATTTTAGAATGCTTAAGCTGTGAAAAATCATTGTTATAAAAATGAAAGCATAAGACACAATTGGCAATAAATGATTTTAAGTCACATATACAACAAAAGACTTGCATCCAGAATATAGAATTAACTCTGAAAACTCAAAAAGAGGGTAGGCCATGGTGGCTCAGTGGCAGAGTTCTCGCCTGCCACGCCAAAGACCCAGGTTTGATTCCCCGTGCCTGCCCATGTGAAAAAAAAAAGAAAGATACTCAATAAGAAAACAAACTATCTAATAAAAAATAGGCAAAATATTTCAACATTTTACCAAAATAGAGATGCAGATAGAAAATGGTACATAAAAGATGATCAACAACATTAGTCATTGCAGAAATGCAAATTTAACATACAATGAAATGTTTCTATACGTTTTTCAGAATAATTAAAATTTAAAACAAACAAAAGCTGCTAAAGTTGCAGAGCAACTGGGACCTTCATATGTTGTTGGTGGGAATGTAAAATGTACACCCACTTTGGGAAAATATTTGGTAACTTCTTATAAAGTTAAATATGCATTTGCCATGTAACTCAGCAATCCTACTTCTAGGTATTTACCTAAGAGAAAAAGAAAATTTATGTCCACATGAAAACCTGCATGCAAACATTCTTGAGGACTTTATTCATTGACACTGAAAATTGCAAACAAACCACATGCCCTTTAACTGGTAAATGAATAAGCAAACTGGGGTATAACCATAATGTTACAGGTTGAATTGTTTCCCAAAAAAGCGTGTTTAAAATCCTGGTCCTATAGATGTCATCTTGTTTAAGAGTTAGGGTCATTTCAGATGGAATTACTTAAATTGCAATGAAGTCATACTGGAATAGGATGGATCCTTAATCCAATATAATTTATGTCTTTATAAGAAAATGAGAAGTTACACAAATAGACATTCACTGGAGCCAGAAGATAGCCATGTGATAACAGAGGCAGAGATATGCCAGAATCCAAGAAATGCCAAGGATTGGTGGCCACCACCAGAAACCAGGAGAGAGGCCTGGAACACGTCCTTCTCTATTGACTTCCAAGGAAGCCTAGACCTGCAGACATTTGATTTTTGACTTTTAGCTTTATGAACAGTGAAACAATACATTTCCATTGTTTTAAGCCTTTCAGTTTTGGGTATTTTGCTATGGCAGACTTAAGAATCTATGATACATACAATAGAAAGCTATTCATCAATAATAGCCCATTGATTTAAGTAACAACGTGGATGAATTTTGAAATCATTAATTTATGTGAAAGAAATCATAATCAAAAGGCTACATACTGTACAATTCCATTTATACGACATCTGCAAAAGGCAGAAATAGGTATAGTGGTTGCCAGGAGTTGATGGTATAAGGCAGGGTTGAAAACAAAGGGACAGCTGGAGGCAGTTTTAGGGATTATTGGAATTGTTCTGTATTTTGATTGTGGTGGTGTTTATATAAATATGCATATTTTTCAAATTCATAGAATTATAGACCAAAAATAGTAAATTTTACTGTATATAATTTTTAAAGTAATTTTATTCAACTTTACTCAAAAAGTCATCCCAGATCACTTCCATCATATATATCCCTTAAATTCTAAGGTTCTACTCTTCTGGAAATACTCTTGGAGGAAAACTATGTTGTGGTCTGTATCACAGTTTGTTACAGAGAAATAATTACTTGTTGAGTGCATGCACAGTTTAATCTGGACCATAAGGCGTCGCATTTCATAGTTCACAGTCCCAATAATTTGGCAGTGCTAATTTTCATTAATTGCACATTAACTGTATAGACAGATCTAAATAGGAAAAGCAACTAGAGGATTACAGCAATTATCTAGGTAATTTAACATGAAGCATACATTTCATCTAGGCATCTGTTAGCATCCACAATTAGCAGGGAATGTTAAGAACTTTGCTAAACATAAACAAGACGTATTTTAAATTTTTATTTCCGTTCAGTAAAATCAATGGCATCCAAATTTTGCAAATTTAGTCCATTTTCATAGTCTATCTACTGTTGAGATTTCTATAAAAATTAAAATTACATACTTGCTTAGTTTTGCTCTGTAGCACATCTCAACCACTTCACTCTTTCTTGCTTAAACCACAAATGAGTTATATGTGACATTAGTCTATTTAGAACAAGATTTTAAAAATAGGCAAATATACTGGTGAATACACTCTTTTCTCTCTACAGTTACTGACTTAACAAGAGAAGTGCATGGAGAAAGCAGTGGCTACCTATGGGCTCACCAACATTCTGTGTCAGAGAATTACCATCATGTGGTGAGAAGGAACATTTCAAAATGCTCCTCCTCCTTAAATATCATAAGGAAACTAATCTGTTTAAAATATAGAAAAATACTTATGAACAGATATTTATACAATTCATGATAACAAAGCATAAGAAAACCTGAATGCCTAACAATAAAGAACCATTTAAGTTGAATATTTCACAAAAGATGGAATGCAGCTATTGACATACTTAGAAAGAAAAAAATTGCCTATATGAGGACCATGGTTTTGGACAGCTCCAACAATACATTCATACTGTTATCTATGTAGATGGCAACCCTGTTTACAGTATAATGTTAATGCTTAAATACACGATTCAACTCTAACATACATGATAAGCCAGTATAAAAAAAACATGAACAGTTGTTATCTCTTTGTTGTAGGATTACATATGACTTAAATTTTCCAAATATTCCACAACAAGTATAAGTGGCTATATCAACTGGCAAAAAAAAAAGTTTTTGTAAAAATAACAGCAACTAAAAACAAAAGGAAAAAATAAAACGATGACAAATTAATACCCCCAAATCATTGGCTTTGGAGTGAAAAGGGCTTGGTTCTTTATCATTGCAATGGTGCTTCTTAGCTGAGTAACTTATACATGCTATTTGCTCTCCCTGAACTTCCAATTCCTTACTGATAAAACAGAAAGACTTACCTTATAGAGGTAGTGAAAGGATTGCAAAAACAGCACCTGGAATGTGGTAGATGCTAACCAAATTTAGCCACTATTATTCAACCAGAAAACAATTAACTAACTAATTAAAAGTTCTCAGAATTATCCCCCGAATACCCAAATCTTCAGAGACTTGATACACAATAGTTCCTCCCTTAAATCCTTTGCATCATCTAACACATGCATCTTGGGAAAACCTAAAAATCCTTTCTTTAGGTATAATTGCCTAGGAGAGAAGATTAAATTGGGTTTCGAACAAAGGATTAAGAAAAATTCCATCATAGAAGATACAATAGTAATCAACACTGATTTATTTTACTGATGTTCTTAGTCAACATTACTCAGAGGCTTCCTTCATTCCCAACAACCCTCAAAGGCGAGGATACTGAGCATTGCAGTTATCATAGAAGGTAGAGTGGTATAAGCAGGTAAAGGCTGGATAGGGAGCTTAAAAATTAATGATAATTTTTATTAGAGGATGAGACATAATTTCACAGGAGTACTACACTAAAAAAACATTTTATTGATTAATTATTTTATTGAGACACATTTATTTCATATAATTACTGACTTGGTTATTCTGTTGTTTGAGTTGTATATTATAGATAAAAGAGGAATAAGGAAAGTTGTTAGGGACCAATAGGAAAAGAGAAGAAAAAGGGAGAAAAAAGAATTAATATTAATTGAGCATCTACTATGAAATAAATATTTACTTTATATACATTATAGCACTTAAAAACTATGGAAAAATAGAATACAAATGTAGAAAGAAAACAAGCATTTTGTGAACAAGAAAGATTGATTTTAAAATACATTCATCCACATTTGCAATTTCCTTTTATCAAATTTTGCTGAGATTTTAGTTGATTGTTTGGACATTTATGTAATCACTGTAATTGCGTTTCACAGAATAGTTGGTGAATATATATGTGTTGCAGTTTTCATCAGTAAAACCTGAAAATTATTCATTGCACTGTGCAATTATACAATTACTGCCTAGAATTATATAATAAATTTTAGGCAAATTAAAGAGTCACTTATTTTTATTATCAAACATTAAAGGCAAATTCTTACATATTGAAAGCTTACTATAAATTTTTATTTAGAAGTAGAATATGAATAACTCTCATCCTTTAATGTGATAATTGAAAGTTCAAATTTCTAAAAATTTCTATGAATAATAACCTATTTGTTCATTAATGACTCTAATAGTATATAAAAGAAAAGCTCATTTCTAGTCTTCCAAAAACCACTTGGGTATTGTTATGTGAGGCATAACTGACACTATACACAGAAACACACATGCAGTACTCACATCATTGATATTGATTGGAATTCTTTATCTGTATCACCTTTCAACATTACACTGGACTTAGTGTCATTTGAGGACCAAGAAAAAATGGGGTGGGGAGCAGCTAGTGAGGGTCTGGGATGGGTTTCAGGATGGATGAAAAAATTTGTAAAAGTAAAGCAGTTTTGCCAAAATTGCTAATTTTAAACATCTCTCAGAGTTTCAATCCCCACATCCTCTCAAAACACTTCTCGCCTTATAGTCATGCAATTTCGAAGACAAAAAATGAAAAAAGATTTTGGCACATATAAGTAAATTGGCTTTCTGAGGTTATTCTCTAAATTAAATTCAGCTCCTTTGGCCATCCACAACTAAATGCTTGCCTCCATTAAATATAAGCATCATGCATAATATTTTCAAAAGGATCTTGAAAATACTGAACTAAATGCAATAATAAGAAACTTGAGAAGTTAACAGGAAGTAAATATGGCATTCACGCAAGAACTACAAAATTAATTAATTTGAAAAAGGACAATGCATCTGAATAGTATACACATAATCACTCCATAATACTTTCTTAGAGGAGTTACTTCAAATAACATTTGAAATTACTTCAATTTCATATACTCCTATCAGACAAAATCTTAAATTATTGTCATGCAGAACTCTAAGTATAACTAAAGATATTCCAAAATTGTTTAAAGTATCTAGATCTCAAAAGACCTGAATTTGAGTGCTCCAACGTAGCTAAATTGTTTTCACTCACAAGTTAATTGCACCAGCCAGTCAGCATTTGAGTAATCTGCTTTTAATCATTAAATCAATATTTAACTTTCACGAGATACACTACAAACCTGGCAATCTACTTTTAATTAATGTTTTGCATGATATTAAATTATCTTCAGTCTCTCTGCAGTGACCTATTACTTTTGCCACCAAACTTTCATTCCTCTTTCTTCTGGTAATATTATCCTTAATATCTTCTGTCTGTATATTTTGGATGAATTTGACTCCATCTTGCTGCCAGAGTTCAGCATAAATCAGAGAATTTATTTTCCTGGTCAATCCAAAGATTGTATTCCACACTGTGAGGTACAAAGATGTGCATTTACCCAATCAAAATCAATGCGATGTAATGAAACCATAGTAATTATTGTCTTCCTTGTGGATTTGAACTTTGAATCAAGCAAAGCTAGAGGTACTGGCAGCCAGCTTGGCACCATGAAGCTTGATAATGAAGCGATATGAATAGCAGAGCCAAGAGATAGAATAAAAGTGCTTCTGATTGCATGGCCTGATGGCCTGAATCCAGCCAACCCAGCAAATCCCAGGGGATTTTCAGATGTATCTGGCCACATATTTCACCTTCTCGGTAGGGATTTTTGGGTGCATTTTCTGTCTCTTGCAACGGTAATAGTTTTAACTGATATATTGCCATTTTATTTCCTAGACATTAATATTCTCCCAATCCAGAATATGTTGTTCCTTAGAATTGCTTTCATGTTTAGACGTACCATATTTACTAAGATACATTAATAATATTTTAGTACAGTGCATGCTTAGTTATAGAGATAATTCTTCAAATTATCTAACAAATTATAGATGCATGAGCAAGCATTACATGCTTAATTACATAAATTTAAGGATTTTGTTACAAGTTATTATGGAACATTTGCCTATACAGAAATACTTTTATTCACATATTACAAAGGCAATGAAAAGCTATTGCTTTTGATATATTGGCATATTCCCACTGTGTGAGTATCAAAAATTCTTTGGCTGGGAAAAGTGGAAAAAAATTTTGAAATTTATTTCTCTCCCTAAGCAGAGGGAGAAATTCATTTCTTCTCCAAATACATGCATTATTGAGTCTACCTAGGGTACTTCATAATAATCCAAAGTGATCTATCCCTTTATCACGTGATAACTTGGCCCTTTTGTCTTTACTTTGATGGTCTCTGTAGGGCTTCTTAGTAAAAATATGTATATATAGGTAGGTAGGTAAGGAAGTTGGGTCTATGGATTATTTATATGCACATAATTAGACCCTTTTTACTTGGAGAAGAAAAGAGATTATCTTTCTGAATGTAGTAAGTGAATAGATTCCAGAGATGTGTGTGAAGTCATGTAAAATTATGTAAGACTTTGTAATGCTTTTAATAACTTAAGATGTTTCCCACTGACCCCACTACTTCATAACTTACTCATCCACACAACCACTTTATTTTTACAAAAGTATTTTTTTCAAACTGGTAAAATATGCCAACATTTATAATCCTGCTGATTTTTAATATTTATGGGAAAATATTGGGCAAATGTAAGAGAGGCATTAATGTAATTCTGGGTCTGAAGGTATCTTCTCAAAAAGAAGTACAAGTTAACCAAATGGGGATTTTTAATTCGTTTTCACAATTATTCCAATATTTCCCCGTACAGCTCTATCACAATACCAAGATCTCCAATCAGTATTATCTGCACCAGATGATGTTCATTGTATTCCCCAACTGCAATGCAATGAAGTCAAACCAAAGGACAATATTTGATCTAATTAGGTAGTCAAATATCTTTAAAAATTCAAGGGGCAGATATGGAAATAATTTTTAAATCACTTTTGTTTCTATTTCAAATCCAAATATAATTTCTTTCTTAACTCTAAGATATTTCAACAAAATTCTTTACTTTCCATAAACCCTGCAATTTTTAGTATATGCAAATTTTCCATAAAAGCCTGCCTGCCAAGAAGATAATTGTTAGATTGTTTAAAGTATTCAGCAAATTACAACCTCCTAAGAATGCCCTTTCACTTAACTATCAGTATAAATTTATTTTGATTATCATCAGGGTGTCTTGATGAGAAAAAACAAACAGAAAATCCAGTAAGTTTTTTAAAATCATGTAATAAATATGGATTTACATATTTTGAAAAAAATATTGTAGTGAAAATAATTAAAATAATGCACACTAAAACATCATAAAATTCTAGTGTAATTTGTTTCAATATTGTGACTTGTATAAATACGTGTGCTTATCCCCAACTTCAGGATTATACTGTATATAACCTCAATTTTCATTACCCATGACGTTATGATAATTTTACCATTTTAATGACCACTTAACATTTTCTATTGCAGATATTACATAATACATTTATCAATTACTTCATTTTTGAGCAGCCAATTTATTTCCAGTTTTTTCATCATTATAGGTAAGACTGTGATTAAATTTATCTTACAGAAACACATGCAAGTTTCTATTTCCTTTTAGTCAATTTATTTAACAACTATTTGCAAAACACTTATTATAAGACAGACAATATTTTATTTAACCCTCTTAATCCTATAATGTAGGCTATTGCCACTCCCATTTTAGAGATATGAAAACTGAGATACAGAGAGATTAATGAATTTGCCCAGGTCACGGACCTAGGAAGTAGCTAAACGAGACTTCAAACTCAGGCAGACTGTCTCTAAAGATGAAGCTCTTAAACATTATCCTGTGCTACATCTCTGAAGTTTACATTCTAGAAGACAAAATAATGGGTCAGAAATATTAACACTAATGAGTTCTTGGTATATTTTGCTAAATTCTTTCCATAATATATAACAGTATACATCCCTACCTTCAGTGAAACAGGATGGCAATATCAGTTTCCAGCTCAGCAACAAGAGACTTCTTTTTCGATTTGTTGAGGTAGAGTGTTTCTCATTTCTTTAATTTTAACTTATTCAAATAGTATTGGTCTTAAACATTTAAAAAAGTATGGCTATTAACTATTTGCAATTTTCATTTTGCGAATTGTCCTTTGCCGATTTATTATTTTATCTCTTCATCTGACAACTATTCATTGAGTGTCTATTATCTACCATGAATAGTTTATGGCATTTGAACTACTTCAATGAACCAAGTAGAATAAAGTCTATGCCCTATGAGATTTAGATTCAAGGGGAGGAGAGACAAACAATAAATAGCAAACATATGAATAAGTAAAGCATATAGTACCCTATAAATGTTAAATCCTGTGAGAAACAAAATAGACCAATATATTTGATGCTTAAATTTTTTTTTGGGGGGGGTGATGCTTATATTTTTAAAGAGGATGAAAAGGGTAAGTCTCATTGAGAAGATGATATTGAGCAAAGTATTGGAGATAAGAAAAGCAGCTATGGGCAGGCAAGTTTAGGTGAGGAAAATTCCAGGCAGAGGAAAGAGTCAGTGCAAAGTTTCTAAGTAGGATCCTGCCTGGTGTATTCAAGGAACAGCAAGGAGGCCTGTCTGGCTAAGAGCAGGGTAAGCAAGTGTAAAGAAACAGGAGTTGATGCCAGCAGGGCTGGGGATAATAGTGGAGTAGGAGGAAGTCATATAAAGTCTTGTGAGCCATTGTGAGAACTTTTCTTCTATTGGGTGTACAAAGACAAGCCACTGGACCATCCTGGATGCAGTATTGAGAGTAAATTATAGGAAACAAAGATGAAAGCAGAAAATCTTAAGAGGTTATTAAAATGACTCAGGAAAGAGATGGTGTAACCAAGCTAATTTATATAGCAGTGAAGGCGCTGATAAGTGTTCAAATTCTGAATGTGTTCAGAAAATAGACACAAAGGGATTTAATGATTAGAGGTAGGATATGAAAGAAAGAGGAGAATAAGATGAAACTTGGATTTGGGGTTTAAGAAAGTGTAAAGACACTACTTTCCGTATTTTAAATGGAATGCATTTTCTATAATTTGATAAAAATTATTTTCACGTAAACAATTTAAAATTAGGGCAGGCTACGGTGGCTCAGTGGCAGAGTTCTCACCTGCCATGCCAGATACCCGGGTTCGATTCCCAGAGCCTGCCCATGCTAAAAAACAAAATCATTATACACACACAAGCATGCATGCACAAACACATGTACAATCATACATATATATTATACAGTTTTTCCAGGTTTATTATATTTTTGTAGATGAAGTTTGTGACACATTTGTTTTAATTTTTATGCAGACAAATTGATGAACAGTTTCCTTTCAGTTCTCTGCCTTGGCTTTTGTCATTCCGCAACCATACAAATATTTATGTAGGTTTTCTTCTGTAAGTTTACTGTTTTACACTTAACCTTTTACTGTATCTTGTAGAATCTATTTTTAATCTAAAATTTTAAGAGAAAATATATAATAATGGGCTTAAATATTGGAATCTTTTAGTTTCTTGCTTCTCAGTTCATCTTTCAATTTCAGCTCTGTATCCTGTTTTCCTCAGTTTTCCTTCATGATATCCACAATGAGCTCTTCTGTTATGTCTCCTCTTCAAAAATAACATATATCCACAGTCTGAATTTCAGTCATTTTCCCCCATAAATATTATGCAATCTTCTCCATTATTTCCATCTTTTATTTATTCTGTGGGTTTTTAAACTTTGTTCTGCACATTATTAACAATTTCTATGCTTTACTGTTTTAATGCTAAAACTAAATCTCATATTACATTCATATTCTTAACTCAGCAAACTCCCTTCTGATGCAGTCTGTTATCATCTCATTCTTCTTTCATAGAATTATTATTTCATAAAGACCATTGATAACATTCAGTAATGCCTTATAAAAGTTAATTCTATTTCCTACAAAAAAATCTTTTAAAAATAAACTAAATACTATGACTTATTAAATGATTAAATATTAAGACTAGATATTATGAATAAATAAATATTGTGACTAAATATTCTCACATCAGATGTTATAAAATAAGATACTTCCAAAAATTTTGCCAACCAATCTTTGTTAGTGTAGACTTTGTCTAAATTCATTTATTTATTGTTTATTAATAATAAATTATCATTTATTATTTTTAATATTTTGGTCTCTACAAATTTTTATTTAGTACGTCCAAGACTTATGGATAGGTAACTAGGAAATAACATATATAATTATAGGAATATGGGATGCATTTTGCATCACTTTGATATTCTAATACTCATGTGAAATGTACAATAAAAAGATATTTAGATCCATGAGTTATTAAACCATTCCTTCATAAAACAATATTTTCAAGTTTAAAAAGTAATATATGACACCACGATTTAGTTTTCTTACCTTTCTGGGTATGTAAATGATTTTAACTTTAGACTCTGGATCCTGTATTTGCATGTGGGACATTGCAGATCTGAGCTCTGGAAATACGTCAAACCAATGCTTGAAATATTTACAACATCATTGAAAAATTGAGCGAGAATTTTGACTTCTTGAAGTTTATAGAGTGATTTGCTGTCCCTAACAGAAAATATGATATATTCAGTATATTTATCGTTTGAAATGTAATTTTAACTCTAAACCTAATATAATCTTTACAATGCAGGAGACAGAGACCAGCATTACCAGCAAAAGGCCAAGCAAGAAATATTTGTTGAAGAATGTATTAAAATAAAGAGTAATTTAAACAGCAGCAGCAGCATATATAAATTCCCATATAGAAATACCTTGGAATTGCTTTTTGAGGGAAAGAGTGGAATGTCTTATTTTCCAATTAGGTAGCTATATTTAATGTGTCTGAGGTTAGGAAAGTCATGGCTCTTTTTTTAGATCCCTCGAAGGCTAGCACAGATCCTTCCTTGAACAGACTAGGTGTTCAAATAATATTTACTTTTTGTTGTATCACTTTATCAAATACTTCTGACTTGATAACTTTTAAAAACCTAAGATGCAAAACTAAAACTGTAATATTTAACAACTAATACAATTTCCTGAGCATTAACAGTGTAATTGGAATTATAGTAAAATTTTCCAATCTTACCTCATTAAACTATTTCGACATCTGTTGGGATTGAGTACTATTAGTATTGCTGCTTTGTAGATGAGAAAACTGAGCATCAGAGCAATGAATGAAGTGCCTTTGTCAAGGTCACCCAGCAGGTGAATGTGGACATGGAAGGCAAATCCAGCCATGCCATTCTGCTCAATTGTTCATTTCTCAGTGCCAGAAATCTGGGGTCCTAGAGTCAATAAGGTCAAAGAGGGTTTGCCTGACTCCAAAAGGAAATCATCTACCTACTCTCCTGGACTTCTTCTCATTAGATAAAACTGAGGGAAAGGTACAGGCAAAGAAAGAGAAAGAGAAGGAGGATGAGAAAGGAAGGAAGGAGGGAGCGAGGGAGGAAAGATTGATATTAAGCATCTATTGAAATAATTTCTATTGTGAAGCAACAATGACCTACTTGAGCAAATATGACAATAGTACATGAAACAGCTGAAGATCAAGCAATGGGACACCCAGAAATATTCAAAAGCCCATATTTTCCCCTGCTCTCCTCTGCCTTTGATTCCTCACAACCAAAAAGGGTGTCACCACTCCCCTCAAACCTCTGTTCCCTTTCAGCATGAGATTCCACTTTCTTTTTCACAGATTATATTATTGGGCAAAATGGCTAGTTTACCTGTCCCAGAGCTTATTCACATTTCTCAGATATACTTGAATTTCAGCATATCCCTATAGCAATGTGCTATCCTTACCCACAAACTGACATCCATCCCAGTGGTTTCAATTGCCAGTGGTTTGCTCATGACCACAGAATTGCTACTTCAGCAGAGGTGTGTCTGCTGAGATCCAATTATATGCAGTATATAGTGGTATTCATCGCTTGGATAGCTCTAGGATGACTTAAACTGAGTATGTTCAAAACTAAATGCCTCATCTTCCCCAGCAACCCCCCTCCATAAATTAGCAAATGCCTTATTTTAAGAACAACTATAGCCTAGTCAGACAACTAGGATTCACCTTTATGCCATCCTTTTCTTTTTAACCCTCACATCCAATCTGTCATAAATTCCTAGTCAGTTTGCCTATGAAATATCCTGAATCTGCCTTCAATCCATCCTTATTTTTCCATCTCTACTGCAAACAGATGGTGCAAACTCCAGGCCACCACTGTTCGTTGCATGCATTCCTGCAACAGTATCCAGTCTGTTCCCTCTCCAATTCACTGTGGTCACATTGTCCTTAAAAACTAAAAATCCAATCCTGGTCCCAAACTAACTGCTGAATGATATTCTTTTGCCCAAAGAATATGGGTGCTGGTCCCTATCAACTCTAGGTACTTGCTACCTCTTATCTCTTTCTATTCCTGCTCTCTCTCACACTTTCAACCTCTATTCTCAAAACATACTGATCTTGGGTGGGCCATGGTGGCTCAGCAGGCAAGAATGCTTGCCTGCCATGCCAGAGGACCTGGGTTCGATTCCCACTGCCTGCCCATGTTAAAAAAAAAAAAAACCAACAAACAAAAAAACATACTGATCTTTCCAATGCTTCTGAAGTGTGTCATGCTCCTTCCTGCTTCAGGACCTTTGCATTAGTTGGCCTCTCAGCCTGGAAGGAAGCAGGGCTGACTGGCTCCTGCTTGTTATTTAGGTCTCAGCTAATGTAAAATGTCTTAGGGAAATTTTACCTTCCCTGAAAATTCACATGCCCTCTTTTATGTTACCTTGCATTATAATTTACTTCAGTACATTTTTCAAAGGTACATTTTACTTATATATTTTATAAGTATTTGACTACCTTTAAAGCCATCACTAGGCTGTAAGTTTAATGAGGATAAGATCATTTCTGTTTTGCTCATCATAGAATTGCCACTGCCTAGCATAATGCCTGGTTCAATGTTTGAATAGAGAAATTATGAACATTGTTATTTTATTATGATTAACTTAAAATCTACTTGCTGCACTAGACTGAAATTATGTGATGGCAGAAATCTAATTTGTCCAAAATTTCATCTCCAATTTCTAGCATAGTTCCTGAATAGAGAAGCCCTTGAGAATTTTTATTGAATGGTTATATTGACCCATATTTGTGTATCTCTTAGCTCAGTGAATGGCACCATAATTCAAATGGTTTCCAAGCTAAAACTTGAAGTTTCCTTCAGTTTTACATGTTCAGTTAATCATACAAACACACACAAAAAAACACATACACACATACATCCATTCTAAAGCTTAAAAACCTCTAGAAGCTATCACTTTCTTTTTCATTTCACTGATTTGGTTCTGGTTCCTATCTTCTTCAGTATGAATTATTTCAATAGCTATACCTCTGGATTCCTGTCTCCAATATTGTTCCACTCAATATCCCTCATTACTCATCTACCTGAAGGATCATTCTAAACCGAATACCCAATATTGGCATTCCCTTGCTTAAAATTCTGTATTGATATATCAAGATATTTGGCTTCAGATTAAAATGTTTAGGTGACTTTAGTGGCATAGAAAAATGATTACACTGTAACAAATATACAAAATAAGGTTGTAATACACATTTGCATTAAGATCCTACTTTTTAAATAAAGTGTGTGTGTGTGTCAGCAGCATGCACAAGGTAAAGGAGGAGTAAGAAGAAGAGAGGTGAGAAGGAAGAGCAATAATTATCAACAAAATGGTAAGTGCAGGCATCCCTGGATGATATAATCACAGATGATTCATGTTTTCTACTGTATAATGTGCATAATTTCTACAGTGAGCAAATAATACTCACTGTAAATAAAAAATAAAAAATTAAATGTTTAATTTTAAGAAGGGAAATAAATGATCATTCAAAATTCTCTAACTTCCCTGACATCTAAAAGATAGTCAAATCACAAAGATTGAATAAATAAGAGGGAAAGAATTACTCATGGAAAACAATAAAAGCTATTAGCCAGGCTTAGATGGATAGATAATTTGTAATATGTATATGTTCCCATATTTTATACTACTTCATGACAAGTACACTAATACATATATTTAAATAAAATGCATCACTATTTCATCATTATTTCAAATAAAATGTATCATTTATTTCATAAAATGCATCACTATAAACATGATGTTTATAAAGTAAATCAAGACTCATGATTCCTTTGCCTCCTAAACAAACCTGAAACAATTGCTATAAGATTGCAGTCAATGCTCTATTCCTTGATTTTAAAAACCTTCTATATCTCCATTTCTTTGAAAGCTCCCTCTCTTGGTTCCCTGAGTTCCTCTGACTGTATGACTTTCCCTTCAAATGTTTCCTTGCCTCTGCCTCTGTGTGCCCAGAGTATAAAACTTGTTAATCAAAGCTGCAATTTTGTCCTAGTCTCCTGCAGGATTCTGCGTTCTCTTTGAGAATAGCAACTGTCTGTTTCAGTTTGGATTCCTATTATTTTGTGAAATGTATGACAAGTTTGGTGCTGAATGGTATTTGTTGAATATGTGAATAATTCAGAGGATAACAAAACCTATGTCATAATAATAAAAAATAGATTATATATACAAAATGTTAAGCAATTTAAAGTAATGAACTATTATGGAAAGATATTATTAATCATTATAACACATTCAAATCATTGTTCAAAATGAGGTGAAAAGGGCTTAAAACTTTCCTTTAATAAAACATGGGTCTCCTGAAATTCCAAAGATGTCATCAGTAATTGACAGAACTTAAGCCAAATTGCTATAAGACCAGGAACAATCAAATAGAGTTTGCATTTTATTTAATCAGTAGACATATGGTACCTGTGAGTCTTTTAAAAATAGTTCCATTATTTAATGGATTTTTAGCAGGTTAGAACCCACAATTTTAATAGTACCATAAAAAATTTATATCATTATTTACTTAAGAAAAATGAATTCCTTTACTTAAAAAATGAATTAAGCATACTCATATACAGTCAACAAATTCAAGCTGATGACATTCTTTGAGATGATCAGATAACTTTAAAACTATGTACACGCATAAATGCACACACACACACATACTAATACACAATTAAGGAGAAGATTGAGGAAAAACAAAATTCTCCCTTATTAATGGGGAAGGGGGTATGGCTGGGCATGACTCTGAAATATGAAAATAAGTTCCCTTTATTGATGGAATTCACTGAACTTTTATACGCATCACTATGCTCCCTGACTTGCCTGAAAACTAGAGAGAACTAGAAGGCACAATGGTTTGATAAGAACACTGGACTGAGTCAAGATAAAATAGTCACCACTTCAGTTTTGCTAACTCTCTTGTAGTCATTCACTTTGTAACATAAACAAGTCACTTTGTCTCTTTCATGTTCAGTATCTTCCTCAGGGGAATGAAAGAATTACAGTACAACACCTGAGGTCATTTCAATATCCAATATCCTCAGAACTTATACTCTTTGGATTATCTGCTGAAGTGGTTACTCAAAGCAAACATTTCATTTATGGAAAACAAGATATTAAATTGTACTTACTCATAGAGCCTTGGTTCTTCAACTATCCCACGCTGGTTTATTAATTTAAATGTAATGTAACCATCTGTCATAGTGTTTTCCAGAACAATTATACTGAGAACAAAGTAATAGGCTACAGAACAAAAATAAAGAATCTAATTCACATAACTTTTTTACTTTGTTTTAGTATATATGCACACATCTAGGAATAGTCTATACATGCAAATAATATTGAGAGGTATTTATTTGGTAAATGGGTGATATATGGCACTTCTCATTGTCAATTTTCAAAGAGTCTTAAAAATGAGTAATGAAGTAGTAGCAGTCAGTCACAAGTATGTTGAAAATTTAGCCAAATAGATAGTGAACTCTAATCTGTATACAGACAAAAGATTCAGAATTTAGATCCTTTAAACAAGTTTTTCTTATGTTACATTTGAGGTAAGTACAATAAGCTTCATCAAGCATCAGAACAATATTGCCAGCTAAATTTGCTTGACATATGAAATTCTTAATTAACTCAATCCTATACTCAAAATTGCCAGGGCTATAAAGGAAGCTCTGGCTGTCTGTGAGTGATCCCAAGGACCCCTCCTAAAACACTGTGTATACATACAGCATTTGAAAGATCATGTAATGCTTACAGTGTTCCTGTGAGAATTATCCATGAAAAAATCCTGCCTGCTGGCCATTAAATACTATGATGAAACAGCCAAGAGCAGCCTAATGTCTTGTGCCTGACACATAGCAGTACCTCCAACAAAGTGATGGAAACACGAGCAGACCTCATCAAGGGTCAATCATTTCTGACGCAGGAAATGTAAAGGGACCTCCTACTTTGAAGTAATTGCCCAGTGTCAGACAAATACACTATTCTACTTCATCCAAAAAATTCAGCCTTGCTCAGATGATTTCCAGCTGCATGATATTGAACTTTACAGAATAGGCTCCCAAATTTGTTACAAGATCATAGAAATGCATAAATATATAAATGAACAAACAAGCTTAGAAGAAAGAAGGGGAAACAATGGGAAATGAAAATGAAGGGAAATGAAGGCCAAAGCTATAAGAAGGAAAGAAGCACTGGATCCCCTTAATTACCACCCCCTTCCAGGACTTGAGAACTTGATGCACATGGAGCTGGGGACTGAAGAGTCAACCTCCATGTAGACAAAGGAGACCCAATGCTAAGCAAAAGAGCTAAATTGAAGGTCTGCTACACAGACCCCAATGCCTTAATTCAGAGCTTCATCTTTAAAAGAGGAGCTAGGGTAACTCCTTCCAAGGGGTCTGTGTAGGTCTTAGATGTGAAAAACAAAGTTCTTTGAGACCAAATAAAACTCCAGGTAACATGGCATACAAATTTACATTAGCCATTCATTGACTGACAGCCAAACATTTACATAAAAAATACTCCAGTATCATTATGTGTAAGGCTTTGGAATAAAACAAAATCCAAGGTGGAGGGAAAATTTTAAAGAGTAGATTGTAGAGAATATATATATACTGAAATAGCCATGAATTCACTTGGAATAATACAAATATATTTTTGTTACTTTTTAATCCACACTTGGACAGGTCATTAAGACTGGAAAACAAGAACAATATAGAGTAAAATTTGTAAATTTAACAAGAAAAATATGGATTATCTACAGGGAACAATTAGATTAACAAATTCCTGCAAATAAGCATGTGTTGAGCAAAACTAGCTCTCAACATAGAATTCTATACTAAGCTAAATTTCATTCCAGAGTGAAGTAAAGATAAGGATATTTTTACGGGGAATAAAAACCAGACTGAGGTATTTTGCTAATGGAAAACTACTGAGGATATAAGTCAGCAAGAAAAAAATTGAACTGAGAAAGAAGTGGGAGACAAGATGCAATGTAGAAAAATGAAATTGGCATCTATAAGTGCACAGTGAATACAGTGAGATTATTCATAAGTGAATTCATAACTGAATTCATAATGACTTTTAAATAAAAGAAGGAACTAAAATAGTATAAGACATAATGAAAATAGAAAAGAAGATAAATCATCCAAAGGCAGTGTGAGGGTTGCTGTGGTCAAATCAAATGAAATAATTGTGCCCATTTGAACCTGTTGTGGACCCCAGAAAGCTATGTCCTTTAATTCTCATTCAGTACTTCTGGGTGGTGGCTTTTTGATTGTTACCATGGAGATGTGACCCACCCAATGGTGGGTTGATTTCCATGGAGATGTGTTTCCACCCATTCAAGGTGCATTCCTTACTGGAGCCCTTTGAGAGGGAACCATTTTGAAAAAAGTTTTAGGGCCCATGCAGCCAGAGACCTTTGGATTTGAAAAAGGAAAACACCCCGGTGGAGCTTCACGAAACAAGATGCTGGGAGAAAAAGCTAGCAGACTTCACCATGTGCCCTTCCAGCTGAGAGAGAAACTCCGAACTTCATGGGCCGTTTTTGAGTGCCAGTAACCTCTTGTTGGTGCCTTAATTTGGACATTTTCATAGCCTTGCTTCAATTTGGACATTTTCACAGTCTTAGAACTGTAAACTTGTAACTTAATAAATTCCCCCTTTTTAAAAGCCATTCTGCTTCTGGTATATTACATTCTGGCAGCTTGCAAACTAGAATAGTCTATGAGGCAAAACGCATTTTTTTTTAATTTGTTATTTTATGGGCAGGCACTGGGAATCAAACCCGAGTCTCCAGCATGGCAGGCAAGAACTCTGCCACTGAGCCACCGTTGCCCACCCTCAAAATGCATTTTTATGTTTAAAGCAAAACATAAAATATGTCCTGAACTTTATTCATCTAAAATTAGGCCTCAAACTACAAGAAGCCAAAATAGACAGAATTACAAAGGGAAAATGACAAATTTCAATTCAGGGAGTTTAACACTGTCCCCCTCCCCCAGAAAATTTATTGACTAAATAAGAAATTAGCAAAAAAATCGGATCGTTAACTTGCATGATTTAACGGACTGATTTTAAATGAAGACCCCAACAACTGTAGAATACAAATTTAGTTTTTCAAGCACAGATAAGATCCTTACAAAAATGTGAGCATATGCCAAAGGTCAAAAGTCCACACACCTTTCTCTAAGCCAACTGGCAAGTGAACTCACCACCCTCCCCTCTATGTAGGACATGACTCTGAGGGGTGTAAGTCTCCATGGCAATGTGGCACCTGACTCCTAGGAATGAGCCAGGAGCTGGCATGAAAAAGGCCTCTTGAACAAAAGGGGCAAGAGAGAAATGAGACAAAATAAAATCTCAATGACTGAGAGATTTTAAGCAGAATCAAGAGGTTATCCTGGAGGTTATTCTTATGCATTATATAGATATACCTTTCTAGTTTATGGTGTATTGGAATGACTAGAGGGAAGTACCTGAAACTGTTAAACTGTGTTACAGTGGCCTTGATTCTTGAAGAAGACTGTAAGACTACATAGCTTATATGATGTGACTATGTAATTGTGAAGACTTGTGTTTGAGGCTTCTTTTATCCAGGTATGGATAGATATAAGTCAAGAAAAAAAAAAGGAGGAAAATAAATAAATAATAGGGGTGAGATAAAGGGTAAAAATTGACTAGATTGAAATACTGATGGTCATGAAAGAGAGGAGTAAGGGATATGGAATGTATGTGTTCTTTTTTTATTTTTATTTCTTTTTCTGGAGTGATGCAGATGTTCTAAAAAGGATCATGGTGAAGAATACACAACTATGTGATAATATTGTGAGCCATTGGTTGTATAATATGATTGGACTCAATGTGTGTGGAGATTTCTCAATAAAAATATACTTTTTAAAAAGTCCCCACAGCTATCAAGCCATTAAAAGAGAAACAAAATCACACATTTGGCAGCAAAATATGGAATGAAATCATAATTGAAAATATGAAATTTTAAAAACTGATTGACAATAAAAACTTTACATAACAAATTGTGAGAAAACTAAAGTGGTGTTTAGAGTTTAAATGAGATCTTGAATACATATATTAGAAATTGAAAATGAAAGTTCATGAACTAGCTGTTCAAGAAATATTAGAATATAGAAGAACAGAAGATTAGAAAGAGAACAACAATCAAAATGTGATATTTTAAAAGATTAATAAATTAATAAAGTTTTGGCTGAACAGAATAAGAAAAATAAGTTGGAGATCACAAACAAATGAGCAATATTAGAAATGAAAAATATAACATACTATAAAAATTTTTTAAATTACAGCTTAGAAACAAATATGTCAATAACTTTATGTTAAATATTTTAAAACTTAGATTAAAGAGACACTATTACCCAACAAAATATAAATCCCCAAGTAAACACAAGAAGATATAGAAAACTGAAATGTAAAAAAATCTCTAAGTTTAAAATTAAAGTGTACTTCTAAATAATACTTCGTCAAAATGAAAGTCTCAAAAAAAATTTTAAATACATAAAATGGAATGAAAGTGAAAATACAATCTATCAAAACATTTGGGGTATAGCTGAAGCATTGCTAAATGGAAAATGTTACTACATTAATAGCAAATGTTTACATTACAGGTAAGAAAGAAATCAGTAATCTAAGTTCTTGCCTCAAGAAACTAGAATGAGGGTAAAATAAACACAAAGGCAAAGGAAGGATTTAATAAACAGAGCAAAAATCAATGAAATTTTAAATAAGCAAACAATAGAACATCAAGAAAATAAAAAAACTAATCTTTGAAAAAAGATAAAATGGATAAACCTCTCTCAAGACTTACAAAAATAAAGAGAAGATATAAATAGATAATATTAGGAGTGAAATAGAAGATATCTCCACAGATTTTGCAGCCAACAGAAAGGTAATACTACAAACAACTTTTTGCTTGCAAAGTTGACAACTGAGAAGAAATTCCTTGAAAACCATAAACTACAAAAACTCAGTCAAGTGATATAGGTACTCTGAAGAATGCCCTAACCAGCTAAGAAACTGAACTCCTAATTTTAAATCTCCTGAATAAAAAATATCCAAGTCCAAATGTTGTCACTAAAAATTTTGACCAAATATTTAAAGGTGAGTTAAAGCCAATTTTATACAATCTATTCCAAAAATATAGGAAGAAACCCTTGCCAAGTCATTTTATGAGGCCATATTACTTTTAATTGAATAAATCAAAGACAGTACAAGAAAACAAAGTACAGACTAATATCTCTCATGAACTTAGAAAAGTCCTCAATGAAATATATGAACAGAAGAAATCCAACAACACACATACATACACACAAAAAGTGGAATTTATACAAAAATGTGAGGCTAGGTCAACATTTGAAAATCAATGTAATCCGCCATATCAACAGACTAAAGAAGAAAAATCATTTACTCTTATTAATGACACACACAAAAATCATTTGACAAGATCCAACAACTATTTATGTGGGGGAAAAAAAACTCTCAATGAGTAGGAAAAAGGGAAAGTTACCTCATATTTATAAGGAGTACCTTCAAAAAAAAATCTTCCAAATAACATTACATTTAGTGGTGAAAGACTCGTTGCTTTCCCTTTACAATTAGGAATTAAGCAAAGATGTCTGCTGTCACCATTTTTATACAACACAGAACTAGAATAGCCTCTAAAATAAGTTAGGGAAAGAAATAATAAGTACACAGATTGGAAAGTAAGAAATTCATTCATCTCTTTCCATAAATGGAAGGATTGTTTATATACAAAATCCCAAATAATCTATCAAAAATTCCTAGGACTAATAAGTGAATTCAGCAAGATCACAGAAAACAAACTGAACACAAAAGAATAAGAATAAACCGCATTTCTATAAACTAACATTAAAACTGCAGGTACTGAAAAAAATATATAATATCGCCAAAGAAAGTGAAATAGTTAGGTATGCAACAAAAGATGTACAGGGTATGTATGCTGAAAATTCTAAAATGATGAAAGTAATAAAAAATATTGAAGTAAATGTAGAGACATCGTATTCATGGACTGGAAGACTCAACAGATTTATATGGAAAGCAATAGGGCCTAGAATATCTAAAACAATCTTGACAAAAAATAATAAAACAAAGGAATCATTCTATGTGACATTAAGGTTTAATTTATAGCTACAGTAATCAACACTGTGTAATGGCATATACATAGAGATACGAGAAAGAAAACAGAAAGCCCAGAAATAGACTTACACAAAAATGCTTAAATGATTTGTGACAAAGATTCAAAAGCACTTTAAAGAAGGAAGGACAGCGTTTTCAACAAGTAGTGCTAAATAATTTACATCCACAGGCAAGAAAAAGAATCTCAAACTAATCCTCATGCCTTATTCAAAAATTAAATCAAAGTGGGTAACAGACTTAACTATAACATACAAAATTGTAACATTTAAAAAAAACAATTATAAAGAAAATTTTCAGGATCTAGAGCTTGGCAAAGAGCTCTTAGAATTCTTATCAGGTGGGTGTGGCAGTGACTCAGTGGCAGAATTCTCCCCTGCCATGCCCGAGACCCGGGTTCGATTCCCGGTGCCTGCCCATGTGAAAAAAAAAAAAAGCACATTCCATAAAAGGATAAATTAGACTTCATGAAAATTAAAATGTTCGCTTTGCAAAAACCATGTGAAAAGGATGAAAGACAATTTACTAACCAGAAGAAAATACTTTCAAATCACATGTCCAACAAAGACTTTTATCTAATATATAGGCATGAAGAACTTTCAATATACAGCAGTAAAAAAATAAATTAAAATTCCAATTATAAAAATAGGCAAAAGATGTGAACAGACGTCTCACAGAAAATAAGCACATAAAAAGATTTTCAATATCATCAGCCATCAGAGAAATGCAAATTAAAACCATAGTGAAGAATCACTGTACATTTCTCAGAATAAATGCCATTTGAAAATATGACAACAACAAATGCTGGCAAGGATTCAGAGAAACTGGTTCAGTCATATTTTGCTGGGGGAAAATGGCACAACCACTCTGGAAAATACTTGGTTAATAACTTATAAAACTTAATGTGCAATTATCATATTTCTCAAAAATTACTTCTGGAACATTTGTCTAAGAGAAATGAAAAATTATGTTTCTGCAAAATCTGACACACAAGTGTCCATAGTGCTTTTATTTTTATTTATACAGAGTCTCTATAACCTGATAGGTGATTAAATCATTCTAGGAGTGGACTGATAATCATACAAGTGGGGAGGGAATACAAAGAACTTTGTTTCTGTGGGAAAATATTTCACAAAACATCTATTTATATTGTCTAAAAAAACATGAAATTATGTTCAAGCCCTTATTTGAATTTGCCCAATTGGCTTTAAAAAAATTTAAACTTTTCTGAATGTATCTGATGCGAGTTGAAGGAGTAGAAACGACGTTTTGGATAAGATGTAAATAAATATATAAAACAAATCATTTATTCATTTGTTTAAAATGTTGCAAACTTACTACAGAATGGATTTTTGCCATTCGTATCCAAAAATACAATAGTCCTAAGAGATCTTTCTTCCATTCTTTCTTTTAAAACATCTTTCCATAACTCCGCTTGATAGCCTGAGATTTGAGAAACAGAACATTAGAAATTGGTCTTCTATCACATAGCATATAAAACTTTCAAATCGCTAAAGGATAGTTAGTAATAATATCAATTATTTTAATTATTATTATCCATGGATTTTTAATACAAAAATACTTTTTTCAAATAATATCACAATCAGTTATTTCAATTTCAACAAGTCAATTTCAGATTTCATAAATAAATCCTACATGATCCCTGAAAACCTCATCAAGGATTTTCATACCCTATATTGCTTCAGTCTATTTATAGCAGCTTTTACCAGTAGGTTAGAAATGCAAATCGTGCTTAAGAATCTTTTTAGTAAATTCAGCAGAATAAATTCATTAGATAAATCTGAACAATTTAGCCCCATGAGTACATCCTCCAATTATCCTGTACACAGGATACCCTGTGTATCTTGTACACAGGTGTATATGTACATAATATAGACTAATAGTATAGATCATATATATTGTACATATGTAGTACATATGTTTTACATGCATACTATGTCTATATATGCATTATATCTACATATAGTGCATGAATATATTTCAGATGCTTCCCACTTCATGTATTTCTCTGTTCCTACATTGCTATCTTTAAGTTAGAAATTTGAATATCATTAAAAGAATTCTGAATTGAGAATTTAGAGGCAACTCTATTTCTCACTTGTTCCCTTAATGGTCCATATATTCACTCTGGGTCATACTGTTCTTATTTATATGGAAAAGTCATGAGACCAGAAAAACAATCTCTACTATGAGGTTTGAAGAAAACTAATCCTGCAAGATGTTCTCTGAATAGAAACAGTACGATAACAAGATAACAAGATGGTAAATTTGGCAGAGCCCACATAGTGCATGTCTCTCCTAGAGATTCTCCTTAGTTGTTAGTACAAATTCCTGCTTGGGAAAAACTGCTTGGGTAGAGTTTAATTCCGCCTTTGGAATTGCCTTCTGGAATTCATTTCTTCCAGTCCCTGTGCTTTAGAAATATTTCTGAAAGATTTTCTCATGATAATGGCCAGATGTTTGCATGTCCATAACATGCTTGGGCCTGGTTTTCTCTCTAGAAATCCCTAAGCAACCAACCTCTGAGAGTCCTTCCAGCTCTAAAATTCTAGTTTTTATGTGGTTTCTTTATTCTTCACAATTTCACACTGATAGGTTTGAATTCAGAACGTACAATACTCAATGCTCTTGCCAAGCCTTTATTATTTACAGGAGATAAGCATGTACGATTCTTGTCTACTTTCTGATAGCAAATGATGCTAACTATGGTTCACACTGCTTCACTGGCTCCTGAGATTTCCCATAAAACAAACAAGCAAAAACTCAGTGCTGCCAAGGATGCACAAGTATCTTTAAGAGGTAGATGATAGCGAGATCCTTTTGCATACCAAGATGTGATGGTCTGAAGGTGTATGCACACCATAAAAGAGCATGTTCTTTTAGTTCATTCCGGTGAGTGCAGCCCTATTTCAGGTGGGAGCTTTTGATTAGGTTATTTCAATTAAGATGTGGCCCACCTCATTCAAGGTAGGTCTTAATATTCTTACTGGAGTCCTTTATGAGATAATAAAAGACAGAAAAAAATCCCCAGAGACATTTAGTGAGGAAGTCACTGAAGCCAGAAGCTGAAAGCAATGAAACCTAGGAGAGAATGATGAGTGGATGTCACCATGTGCCTTGCTATATGACAGAGAACCCTGAGCTCACCAGTAGCTTGCCTTCAGTGAGGAAGCTTCACCTGTTGATGCCTTTATTTGGACATTTTTCATGGCTTCAGGATCGTAAACTTGTAAATTAATAACTCCCCATTGTAAAACTCAATCCATTTCTGATATATTGCATTTTTTCAGCATTAGCAAACCGAAACACAAGAACAGGGATCAGTATGGGGTCAATGAATTTGCCCACCATTTTGAGTATAGCAAGGCAGTTGAAAAAGTTCACTCAAAAAAATGTCCTAAAAATATTTAGTACTAAGTAATCTATTTCACTCTGTGTGCTGGTTTCAAATGATGTATGTATCCTACAAAAGCATGTTTTAATCCTAATCCCATTTTATAAAGGCAACTATTTCTTTTAATCCCTGTTCACTATTATATGTTTGAAACTGTAATTAGATCATCTCCCTGGAGATATGATTTAATCAAGAGTGTTGTTAAACTGGATTAGCTGGAGATGTGTCTCTACCCATTTGGGTGGGTCTTGATTGGTTTCCTTGGAATCCTATAAAAGAGGAAACATTTTGGAGAATGAGATATTCAGAGACAGCAGAACAGAATGACATAACCACGAGAAGCAGAGTCCATGAGCCAGCGACCTTTGGAGATGAAGAAGGAAAATGTCTCCCAGGGAGCTTCATGAAACAGGAAGCCAGGAGAAGAAGCTAGCAGATGATGTCATGTCCACCATGTGCCATTCCAGATGAAAGAGGAACCCTGACTGTGTTCACCATGCGCTTTCTCACTTGAGAGAGAAACCCTGAACTTCATCAGCCTTTTTGAACCAAGGTATCTTTCCCTGGATTCCTTAGATTGGACATTTCTATAGACTTGTTTTAATTGGAATTTTCTTGGCCTTGGAACTGTGACATAGCATCTGATTAAATTCCCCCTTTTAAATGCCATTCTGTTTCTGGTATATTGCATTCTGGCAGCTAGCAAACTAGAACACTCTGGTTGTCCCACATCATCACAGATCATTTTTCCTTCAAATGTTAATACAATAAAAACTTAAAGCACAATTTTAACTTCCATCAGAAAATATGAGCACAATTGTGTTATTCATTTCACAAAGAATGATAGTAATTATAATAATCTTTCTTACCTAGTCTAGGACACGATTTATTCTTAAAGCTATCACAGTCCACACATGAACCAGTCTTGTAATCTTTGTATGAATGACAAGGAATTGAAATAAAATTGCAATTTGTTTCCAAAGATGCCATGAACAAGTAAACCGCTCTCTGGTGGTCACATTTAATAAATTCAATCCCTTAAGGGTTAAAATCAAGCAAAAGAATTATAGCTGTATTAAGCCAAGTTAGAGTAAAATATTTAAAAAATAAAGATTAGGTTCTACTAAATACTGTGTACCTTATGAATATTAAATTGTTGATGCCAGTACACAGTTTTTCTACAAGCAACTAGATAAATGATATATTGAAAAATGTTTTTAGATGAGATTTATCATGAACTTTTCTAAAGATTTGATTTCAATAATTTTCAGTCTCCACAAACACAATGCTACTATACTTAACAAGTGCGTACATCTCTCCATTCTAATTCCATACCCTAACCCTTCCATGTTAGGGTATGGAATTAGAATGTCAGAGATGAATAACACATTAAAACTTTATTGCAGTCCTTGTTCTTCCCAACTCCTCACACCCTCCTCCCTTTATCCAAACATGGCCATTTACAGTGCCGTTTAGCCATGTGTTACATGACCAGTTGCCACGTGAGCCTAACTTGTGTTATGCCATCCTTGAGCTATTCATGCATCTTCAGTGACTTGTAACTTCTCCTAGTGTTTAAGATAATGAACTAAAATGGTTGAAGTTACAATAGAATGGGACTCATCTTTGACCAAACGAAATACCAACTGATAACCTTGATGAACTAAATAGGGTCAGATTATCTCATTGTTCATCAATAACTCTCCTGAATCATGGCCAGGAGATTAAATCAAAATACTGCCAAAAGATTAAGAGGATGAAGTAAAGCAGTTTACTTTTACAATTTAAATTTTATGAAATTTATGTAAAATACTATCAGTATACCTGATAAAATTGATTTTGGACAGCCAGGTTGTGTTTTTCCACCATTTGGATAAAAATCTATATGTCCCAAGGGCTCTTTAATGCCTAAACCTGAAAAGAAAACCATCCAAGAATCACAAGATGTATCACCAGGTCAGCAACACTTGTAGGAAACAATATCTCCTATAAAATCCATTGTAAGTGACTCTGAAAAATTGAATTAAAAATAACAGCTTTTAAAAAGTGAAGTTTCTGGTATCAATTCTTCATATTAATTCCTTTTGAAAATTGTATTTCATTAATTAAATACATTTATCAGATACCTAATATGAGCAAGTCACAGCTTTTTTGCTGTGTATACCCAAGTGAAAAAGAATTGAGCAAAAAAAATATTTTTCTAAGGAAAATTGCAGTCTAATAGATTGAAGACGCAATAAACAAGCAAAAACATAGTATATCAGATAGTAAGTTCAGTGAAGTAAAATTACATAAAACAAGGGGACAGGAGGTAAATTGAAAGGGTGTAGACTACACTTTTAAGTAGTTTGGTTAGGGAAGGTTCCACTGAATAGTGAGAGTTGAGCAAACTCCTGAAGGACACAGGGTTGCAAGCCAAGTAGGTGTCTATATGAGAGGTTATTCATGGAAGCCAATGTGACTGAAGTCTAAGGTGTAAGGGTGTGTGCATTGGAGGAAATGAAGCCAAGTCATATAGGACTTTTTAGACCAGTGTGATTTACTCTCACTCTATATAATAAAACCTAGGACTTGTTAGTGCTAGAGTCACTGAGCAGAAAAATCTAAGGAATATGCTGCTTCAGTTGAAATAACTTGGGCAGTAGTGAAATGAGAGATACAGCTATAATTTAAGGGCTTAGCTCTGTAAATTCTTGGGACACTGGTACAAGTACAAATTCTTGGTCCAGTACCAATATGGGGCCTATCCCAGGAGAGTTATTAGAATGGAAGGAGACAGCAAGTTAAAGAATAATCAAGACTATAATTAGTAAAATTTTGCAGCCAAGGAAGATTCCAAGGTACATGAAATTTCCTACATCATGAACTCACAAAAAAGAATCAGGAATAGATTTAACAAAACAAAGGTAAGTACTTGAGTCGAACATCAAGAAGTAAATACAGCAACTTGATTTAGTTCTGGTATGTAACAAAATAGGCTAACTGCTATTGCCGTGTTAGAGGGGCCCAGGAACTCTAGATTGTTTACTATAAGGAGGACATTAGTCATATCAGGAGAGACAAAAGAATTTAGATGACCTCTCTAGAACTCCCTAGAATCCGGTGAAAGGTGTATGTGATTTGATTGTGACCATGATAAGGATGGGCTAGCCAATCCCTCTTTACATCTCATCGTCTACTCAGTTTATGGAATCTAAGCAAGGAGGAAAGTCTCCTAAGTATGCCAACAATTTTGGAGTTATAGAAATTGCCTCACATCTGAACTCAACATGAAGTTCTAAGACAAGGGGTTTCAAATTTAGAACCATCATTTTCTCCAACCTGCCATTAAGATGGAATCAAACCAAGATGACTGCTCAGGAATCAGGGGAAGCAAAAGACATTTATTATTAACTTAGAGCAGCCCTTGATTCAAGTATGTCATTTCCCATTTATCAGATGGAAGGGGCAGGGCAGCTTGTTCTGCTTAGGTCATTTCTTCCCTTGGTTCAGAGAAGGGTGGGGAGAGCAAATATGACTTCTTAATTTTTTTTTTATAAAATATAATACACAAGTAGTAAAGAACATAAAACATAAAGGTATAAATTTATTATGTCAAGAAATAGAAAATAACTAGCACCTAAAAGATACCAGTGTGCTCTTACCCAATCAAAAACTTTTCTCTTTCCCCTAAAAATAACAACCCCCTTTTTTATTAGGAAAATCATCTTTTACAATTCTTTACTTTCTCAGGATACCTCTCAAAATACTGATTTGAGTAAGGCCAAGATGGTGGCTTAGCAATGTGCACGTTTTAGTTCATCCTCCAGAACAACTACTAAATAACCAGAAACAGTACAGAACAGCTCCTGGGGCCACATCAGTGACCGGACACACAGCATACCCGAGTCTGGACCAGCTGGACTGGCTGCGAGCCCCCCCCAGAACCATGAGTTCCCCAAGCCCTGGCAGCCAGCACCCCTCCCCAACAGGCTGCTTCCCAGAGGGGAAAGGAAAGGAACTTTACCAGCAGCAGGGGTTGAGCCCAACCAAATGCCAATTGTGGAATTAATTAACAAATTCTGACTACTAAAAATAGGCCCCCAGCTCAGGTGAACCTGGTCAATGCGGGGGTCACTGATTTTTGCCCCGGCACCAAGGGGGCAGGGCTGACGGAAAAAGAGAAAAAGAAAAGAAACAGAGGTTTTTGTGGCTGTGTTTCTACAAAGGCTTGACTGCCTTTGGATACAGTGGCAGAACTTCTCAGGCTGCAACTGCCCCAGGCATAGGTAGAAACAAGCTTGTTTGAGGGCTTGTCTGGAGCCTGTACCTTCCCCAGGGGAGGGGTGAAGCCCAACTCAGGTGGAATCCCTCCTTTAAGGAATTCAGACACCAGGGCTTGGTAATTTGAAGCCATTAAAATCAGCCTACAACCTCTCCTCTGTCTCCACCACACCCCCAGCAGGGAGAGTCTGCCAAAGTTAAAGGTACTGCATCATCTTATGCTGGTGGGACCTGCAGGCACACAAGTGCCACATACTGGGCAGGATAAGAAAAACAGAGTCCAGAGACTTCACAGGAAAGTCTTTCAACCTGTTGGGTCTCACCCTCAGGGAAAACCAATGCAGGTGACTCTTTCCTCCTGATAGGAGGCCAGTTTGGTCTGGGAAATCCGGGTGGGGTCTATAATACCTACATAGACACTCTTAAGGGTGGGGGGAAAAAGGCATCATACAAGCAGGGCAAGACACAAGAAAACAAAAACTGAAAAATTCTCCTCTGTTAAACAAAACCTAAGCTAGAGGTCCAGAAAAAGCTGAACTGAATGTCAAAGAACAGATAAACAACAAATTCATCCAGCAAGAAAACCCTAGGTAAAAGAAGTGAAAGCAATCTCCAGAGTAAATTAAGTAAGGTAATTAAATGCCTAGATGCCCCCCAAAAATAACAAATCACACTAGGAAAATTGAAGATATGGCCCAGTCAAAGGAACAAACCAACAATTCAAATGAGATACAGGAGATGAAACAATTAATTCAGAATATATGAACAGACATGGAAAACCTCATCAAAAACCAAATCAATGAATTGAGGGAGGATATAAAGAAGGCAAGAAATGAACAAAAAGAAGAAATGGAAAGTCTGAAAAAACAAATCACAGAACTTATGGAAATGAAAGGCACAGTAGAAGAGATGAAAAAAACAACGGAAACCTACAATGTCAGATTTCGAGAGGCAGAAGATAGGATTAGTGAACTGGAGGATGGAACATCTGAAATCTGACAAGAAAAGAAAATATAGGGAAAAAATGGAAAAATATGAGCAGGGACTCAGGGAATTGAATGACAATATGAAGCACATGAATATATGTGTTGTGGGTGTCCCAGAAGGAGAAAAGAAGGGAAAAGGAGGAGAAAAACTAATGGAGAAAATTATCACTGAAAATTTCCCAACTCTTATGAAAGACTTACTCCAAGACACTTACTAATCAGAATGTCAGAGGTCAAAGAGAAAGAGAGAATCTTGAAAGCAGCATTTGCTTATATAGTTTATGTATAGTTTTTGTATCTGAGATTAAAAGAGATACTGTTTGTCTTCCCTATAACGTCTTTGACAAGTTTTGATTAAATTGATAATGGCCTCTAAAAATGCTGTAAACCATTTCTTATTTTTTATTCTCCAGGAGTATTTTTGTAACCTGGTCTTATTTCTTACTTCGTTGTTGGTAGAAAAGAAAAATTTGCCTATAATTTTCAGTGTGGGATGACTTTAAATAATGGTTTGATTCCATTAATAATAATAAGAGTATTTAAATATTCTCTCTTTTCTGGTGTTAGTTTTGGTCAGCGTTTTTGCTTTTACATTTGGCATAATTTGTGTATTTCATGAATATTTCATATTTATCTGCATGTGATTGTTAATTATATCCTATTTTAATCATTTTACCATCTGCAGTATCTATAATGCTATCTACATTTCATTTTTTCTTTTAATTTGAGGAGTTATTTCATAAAACATAGGATTCCCATATACTTCCCTATTATTAAGAGCTTGCATTGTTGTGGCACATTTGTTACAAATGATGAAAACTTATTTTTATAATTATACTATTAACTGCAGTCTATTGTTTCACTTACAGTTCCCTGTGCACTACAGATCCATGGTTTCATTTTTTATTTTTTATTTTTTGGTAATGGAAATCTCCTACTATGACTATGCAGTTGCCTTTTCTGGTGATGTGTAAATGTTAATATTTATGTATATATGTTGAAACCATGTTATGAGGTACACAAAAATTAAGTTCTTATCTCTTCAGGTGATAGCTGCTCCATGTTTCTACTAATAATTGTGTGATAAAATTGATATGGTATAGGTTAATATAGACTTACCAGCTTTTGCTTAATAATATTTGCACACTATAGTGCCCTTTCATAGCATATTGTTTGACATCTTTTCAATTTCAAATGTATTTCAATAAAATATAGTTAGGTTTTATCTCATTTTATCCAGTGTGACAAATATTCTTTTAATCAGATTATTTAGGCCATTTGTACTTAATGGTACAATTGATTTAGTTTTTACCATCGTACTACTTACTTTTTATTTGTTTCACCAGTGATATATCCTTTCCCTATCCTTTTTATCTTCTTGAAATTATTTTATTATTCTATTTTTGTACTTTATTAACTCAAAATCTGTATACTTCTTTACTCTTTTCTACCTGTATACTCTAGAGACTCAATTAATATCACTGAATTAAGAACAGCAAGTGTTGATTGTCACTTTGATCTAATTTCCCAAGCAATGAAAGGAACATAGTACATTGGAACTTCATTTTGTAATGCATTTTAATTTTCTATATATTTCAAGCCCCATAAAACATAATCAGCAATGTTTTATTCTGTCAATATTAATTTAGTTAACTATATTTTACAATTTACATTGCTTTTCCTGAATATTCACCATCCATAATAACTTTCTTTCTACCTGAAGAATAACCTATCTGCTGATGATAATTTCTCTCAGTTTAGATTTGTATGAAACTCATTACCTTTATTCCATCTTTATTCTTGAAATATATGGGAATTTGAGGATTACAGTTAATTTCTCTTACCATATTGATATAATTTCACTTTTTCTGGCTTTCATTATCTGTTGAGATTTCAGTAGTAAGTCTGATCATTTTTATCTTTCCTATATTAAGATTTTTTTGATGGTGTTTGTTTCTGCAATTTTATTATTGACTCAATGGAGATTTCTCTTTATTTTTCTCTATTGCAATTAATTAGATATTTTTAAATTGTAGATAGTCATTTTTCCAATTTGTGAAAATTTTGAGATATATATTTTTACCACTGAAATAGAGGAAAGTCCATTTTGAGTAAAGATAAGTTCTTTAAATTGATTAATTTAGTTTTTTGAAAATCAATACATAGCACTGATTTTTCTCCTTTCACTGTGAGAGCAAACTTAATCAATAAGTTTTTCCAGAATTTAGGAACTCATTATATCAAGACATATTTCCACTTAATTGTTTTGCAAAGCCAGATTTTCATATGTTGGTTTTTGCTTGTGCCATTTTTTTTATTAGAGAAGCTGTAGGTTTACAGAAAAGTCATGCATAAAATAGAGGATTCCCATATACCTCCCTAATATTAATGTCTTCATTACTGTGGTACATTTCTTACACTTGATGAAAGCATCTTTATGTTATTGTACTATTAACTATAGTCCATGGTTTACCTTAGGATCACCATTTGTATTTGTACAATCTCATGGATTTTTAAACAATTTTTACACTAGTAGCATATAGACAATCTAAAATTTCCTCTTTTAATCATATTCAAGTATTTAATTCAATGTTGTTAATTACATTCATGATGTTTTGACAAACCTCTTTTAACATTGCTTCTGCTCTATTTTTCTCTCCTTTTATTATGGGATCTTAATGAAAAATTCTAGGATTTACTACTATGGAACATATCCCTCCTAGTTTTCTATTCTGTCCATTTATTTGTATCACTTTGCTGCATTCTAGAAATTTACTTCTTGCTTACCTTCCAATTCACACATTCTCTTCTCTTGTTTCAAACCTTCCTGTAAATCTTTTCAATGAATGTTATTATTTTAGTTTATTGACTAAGAATACCCCTTGGCTATTTATCAAATATAATGACATATTTATACTTTCCTGTTTTCTGTTGAAATTTGTCTTTTATCACTTATTTTTTTATCTCTTTTAGCATAATTTATAGTCAATTTATAATAATTCCAATAGCTTGAGTCCTTTGAATCTGTTTATGTTGACTGTTATTTCTGCTGACTCTCACTGATGTTGTCTTCTGGCTATCTTTATTAGGGTGCAAGGCATTTGTTTGTTTATTTATTTATATAATAAAAATAACTTCAGACAGAAGACGATGTGATCTTCCTACCAAGAAGACTTTTTTTCCTTCACTGAGGCACCTAGGAGCTCTGTCAATTCAGGATTTACTTAAATTCATCAAATGAGATTTTCTGGGCATCTTAGATAATGGAAAGTTTGCTATATAGCATATAAAGCTGGTTTACTTCAGTTACTCAAATACTTCCACTCTTTGAAAATCCAAAAGAACTTATATTTTACAAGCCCATAAAGGTTTCAAAATCCCTTTCCAGACTATGTGCCTCAGAAAACTCAGGTACAGCCCTAGATTTTTCCTTTTTTCTGGAACATAACTGGTAATTATGTCCTGTTAGTCCAGCAAGAGTACTGGCCCAAATTACCAAATCCACAATATTTGGAAAGACACATGGCTTCTTTAACATACACAACTAAATAAGGACAAAAATTATTTGGAAATAGAAGATGCATTTGTTGGCTAGTATTCAAAGAAAAGTTCTTCCAGATGTGTACTGACCCCAAGAGTATCACTTGGAAATTGTTTGAAACATGTGACTATGCAGTGCCAAGAATATATGACCCTCATTTCTGATGGTGATAAAATATCAATCAAGGAAGTCAGCTATCTGGCCTCTAGTGGCAGGTGAATTCTGATAGATTTAGTCACTAAAAGATCTTAGCAGTATAGGCTAAGCCTAGATAGTTCATTAGGGAAAGACAAAATTCATGAAAAAAATACAAAAATATAAAGAGCTAATTCAAATGGCCATTAGCAGAACTGAGGTCGAATTTCAGAAAAAGTCCAGACAAGGGACCACAGAGGAATTAGCCAGTACGTGTATTGTGTATGATAGGCTGATATACAGTAATAGAGTGAAGACATGGGATTGGGGGCATCACACCAAAATTATGAATCCTTTAAGCACTGGCACACTGTATAAATGAGGTGGACTTGGATTCCCAAAAAAGGACCAAAATTGACATGCAGTCCACTGGGATGCAGACAGAGAGTTGGAAAATTGTCGTATGACATTTGTGACATGCATGTCTCCTACAAGGGGACTTGGAGGAATCACCACAAGGTAAATGAAAGAAAACTAAATACTAGGGCCAAAGAGAAAGGAAACCTTAGGGAACAAGGATGTAGGAGCAGCCTCAAGTGTCACTTCATCCCATTCTAGGAGAGCACCATAGATCTCATACCACAGCCACAGCACACCGAATTTATCAGTTAGTCAGAATAAGATTTTAATGAGTTCAGACTCTGGAATCAAAAGATATGAGTTTGAGCCCTGGCTCTGCCCCTTATTGTCTTTTTGACCTTCACCTTTCTTCCCCATCTATAAAAGGGGGATGATAATGGCATGGGACCTTGTGAGAATTGAGTGATTAATCTGTTTAAAGCACTTAGAATACTGCCTGCTGCACAAGAAGTGCTTTCTAAATATTAGTATTATCAGGAAAGGAATTAGGGTTATCTAGATTTTTCCTTCAAAGCATCTCAATTACTTCAGCCAAAATTACTAAAACCTTGTTAAACATTTTCAGAGAGGTAATGAAAACTACAGAGAAATTGCTTCCCTTCCTTTAGGGAAAATTACTTTTTATCTATGATTGAAATGGTATGCACGGTTCTCACTGATAGACATCGAGAGAGAGAAAATCAGTGAATACAATAGTAACCTAGGTACATCAAGAATATTCAGGTTTGGGGAAAAATTATCAAATCAATAAAATTGTGAACAGCATAGACAGGGTGAACTTTTTCATCAAATTTAAAAATTGTAAGGTGACATGATACATTGAAATCTAAAGGAGGTAAGCTGATGGTAGAGAGTGCCATTTGACAATCAAGAAATCATTCATTCTAAGAAATATTGTTAATGGGAAATATAATCCTTATATAATTGTACATTTATCAACATTTCACCCTCAAACCCTTTCTCCTCCTATCCTTCCTCCAGAGTCTAAACTTACTTTTTTTATTTTCAAATAATTAAGCAATAAATTCCACATTATTACCATTGGTATCAGAATGGATGACATCCACAAACTTTGCATCAGTGTAATCTAATCTGCCATATGGTGGTTTTCCAGAGAATTTTGGCCCAGCAGGGTCAAGACCTGAAAAGCAAAAAGGAAATTATCAATCTGATTAATCAAGTCCTATTGGAGTGATCATTAGATTTCAGACTTGCATTATTATTACATTATAAACATAATAGGCTTGCACAATTATATTTGAAAGCTGATAAAAAATCTAAAGGCAAAGTTCAATCATTATTTGAACAATACATATTACCAACCTTCAATGTTTATCAAAGCATTGTGGATATTTTTATTTGAAGCATTTTATTTAATAAGTAATTAGGAATAATACGATAGCAATTTTATATTAAATAATAAATAACCTCTCCTACTCTTGAAACAAAAAAAGGACAATGAATACCCTTATAGATCCTCTCTGTGAATTTGTGCCTTACTGGTAAGTACTGAATTTATCTATATATCTAATAATTTTTAGGAGCTAAATGGAAATCTGGGCTTGTGGGGTAAAACATATTTATTATTTACCATTTATTCTTCACAAAAGTTTTCCACATGCACTTAAGGAAAGAAAAATAAATTTAAAAGCCCATTGTGTATGGACATTACTGTTGGGGAATTTGGAAGTCTAAATAAGAATTGTAGGCTCATCACCTTCTGGAATATGTAAAAAAAGGGGGGGGGGAAGTGGGGGGGAACCTGCCAACTCCCAACCTGGACCATCCCAGCCAATCCTAAAGAACACCTAGGGCAATTTATAAGATTCTACAAGGGTTCCGGGCACTAGAGTAACTTGTCAGAAACCTACAACCTTCAGATGGGACCCTGATCCAGATAAATCCTGACACCTAGCCCAGCCTCTCCAGAACAGCAGATAGTGCCATCTCCCTACCCCATGTTAGTGACAGACTCTTCCATTATCAAAAATTTAGAATTGCCATAGCCCAAACAACCCCAATGAGAGATATGGAAAGATCAAAGGTTATGGTAGAATTATAAGAGAAGATAGGACTTAACAAATGAATATGAATGGTGAATCATTAAATTGCTATCTCTTTTAGTCTCCAGTATTTTAGAGCAGCTAGAAGTAAAAACCTAAAATTGTGAAATTGTAACCCATGTCAAAGTCTGAAATATGCTCTACAACTAATTGTGATGCTGTGCTTGGAAATTTATAGCTTTTTTTTGTATATAGGTTATTGCTCACCAAAAAAAAGAAGGAAAAAAGCCGATTGTGATGATAAAAAAGTATTTAAGCCCTCTAGCCTCCTATATTCTGGAGCAGCTAGAAGGAAAAATCTGAGAGGATCATATGGTAGCCCATGACAAACTCTGGGATCTATCCTGTAACCACTTGTTGAAGAGTGCTTTGAAAGCTGTTGCATTCTTCTTTCTTTGTTTTATATGTATGTTATACTATACAATAAAAAAAGTTTTTTAAAAAAGGTGGGGATGAAGAGTGGAGGCAAGAAGTAAAACTCAATCCCTTCAGAGCATCTATGTAATAGAAGAAACAATTATTTTTAAAATCTGTCTAAAAGAGTAAAATATAAGTATGTTTATCTTAATCTCTTTTGTTGTCTCTATTTTATTTGGACCTTTTAAGTAAATGAGGAAAAAACTTCTTTGCATTAAATTATTCTGATGTAGAATGTCTATATCAGCTGAGCCTTTAAACCCTGGTGATTTCTTGGTAAGTGGGACCCCTCAGTCTGGATTAATATGTGAATAAACACAAATGACACATAACATGAAGTAGAAAAAAATAAAGTAGGAATATCAACAGGTCATTTTGAGCTCTTGTGATTGAAAGAGAATTGTCAATGGTTGCTGGAGACTAAAAGTACTGATTCAGCCATTACTAAATTTTTTATCATGATACATTCATTCAGTTAACCTCAATTACATATATGGTTGATGAGATAATACTAAAACTTACTAGAGTCATCACTATAAAGTATACTTAAGGTTTGCAAAGCCACTAGCAATCTTTACAGGTTATTTGTCTCTCTTTTATTTTATTTAACTGAAGATTTTATTAGCATTTATTAATACATGAAATTATTGTAAATCTTATATGGACATAAATCTTAATAACTTTTAAAAATCTAAGTTGGTTAATAAGGGATATTAACCTTCTAATTGTAAATTTACCCCCAATGCTAGAAGGAAGTCTGAAAATCCATGTCAGTATTACTTGGATAATGACCTATTGATTGCAGTAACTTTTTATGGAATTACGAGAGTAATTGGGATCTAATACTACTTGAATCTCAGATACCAACTCTTGATTCTCTCTTCTAGAAATCAAGTAAAATTTCTAAGAGAATTCTATATAGCAAAGTTTACAAAAATTAAATTGATATGTTTATTAAAAAGTTAATTAAGCTCTGACTTTATATTCTTAGTTAATTCATAAAGTTTCCATGGTATTGTTACAATGGTAAGTATCCATAAAATTCAGATGACATTGCAGGAATAGATCTTCTCCTCCCATTTCATCCTGAGTAACTTAAACTCTGTGAAGAACTGAACAAGACTTTAAGATGATCTCATTAAAGTTCAAAACTAACATTTGAAAATTATATAGAAATAAGGAAATGTTAATTCATAATTTCTGTTACTGCACACACTAGATTTTAAATAAAGTAAGTTCTGATGTTTAAAAGTATACTAAAACATAAACTCGATTGAAATATTTTACCTGTTATTCTTCCAAGTTGACCTTGAAATATCTTTCCAACAAATCCACTAATATGAGCTCCTAAGCTCACACCTATGAAATGAAAAGTGTCAAGAGATGTTCCATGCTTCTGCAATTGAAAATGTTGTGTTATGATTTTCATTACAGGTATTCACAAGTTATGTCTTATACATTATTATTCTAAAACTCATAGTTTTTCTGGTTTAATCCATAACTGGGAGACAGGGAAGATGGCTTTATAATTTCAAAACAACTGTACCTTTGCTCATCATTTGCCAAAAGATATTTTTCTCCTTTCTTCACTTTTAATAGTATAATTAAAAATATATTTAAAATTATAAAAGCCTTTATCACCTGTTGCATAATATAGTATACACAAAATAGAATTAGTAAAGCATTTAATAATAATAATAACAGTAATAATAACTGCTTTATAGCAGTGCTTATTTTATGCCAGATACCTTGATAATTGCTTTAAAAACATCACATTTAATATTCACAACAATCTTATCAGTTTTTTATTTTTATATTATTGCTTAAAACTTCCCCATTACCTATTAAATGCTAATAAATATGGTTCAATAAATTCCCATTTTACCAGAAAAAAAAACTGGGCTCAGAGGTTGGGGAATTGCCCAAACTCATATAGGTCATAAGTGAGAAAGGTTATTTCAAGCCCCAGTCTGTGGGTTGGTTTAAGACTGGCAAAGTGGAATAATCATCCTCACTTGAGATGATCAAATGTGTCTCATGGATTTTAAGTGCTTTCCATAGATCACAAGCTGGAAAATGATGTGGCCAGTTTTCCCAACCCCAAGTTGAACATCTGAGTCTCAGCTCCAGGGAAACTTTAGGAACTTAAATGAGGGAGTATTTCTACCACCACCCTCTAAGAGAGCTGAAGTGGGATATTGGCAGCCATTGGTACAGACTACACAACGACATATGCTACAGCTATTAGAAAGATATGGAATGATTGGCTCAAATTGCAAAAACTAGACACAGGCTGATTGGCTCAGATTGCAAAACTAGACACAGGCTTTCCAAGATAATGTTTTTTTTCAAATTTCTCAGAGCAATGCGCAGAAACCTGAGTTTTATGCCACCAGTTTCATCCCTTCTCCTTAATGTGAAGCCTTTCCAAGCAAATCATTGTTAGAAATGTATCTAATACTACATACTACATAGTTGCTCAAAGTCATACAGATGATGCAATGGAATTAGGATCTGAAGCCCTGAAGTCTGATTCAAAACCTGTGCTTCTAACTAGTACATCTAATAATTTCTTGAGTCTGTTATGCTTGCTCAATTTTAGGAAAGGCTTACTCAGTTTGGCCCAACACAACTAAAGGGAAGATCTAAAGCCCAAGAATGCCCCCAAATCATATACCAGTCTTCTTTCTCTTAAGTACCCATTACCATCACCTTACTCAGGAAAATCATGCATCTCCATATGGGCTGACCAAGTAAACAGGAAACATTCAAGCCACGGATGATCTAAAACTGGCCTGAACTTATTTCATCCATCCCAAAGCCTAAACCTAAACACTGGAGAAAGCAAAATGGTTTTGAGATCTATCTCCAAGGTTGGTGGAAGTATGCTACCTTTCATGCTGTTTCCCCCTCCCATTCACCAATTCATACTTGATTAACTTAAAATATAATAACCACACTTGGAAAAGATGTCTAAGACCATGTGATGATTGTATACTATATGTCCTCTGCCACAAAGAATTACTACCTTATCCAAAAGTCATTATAGGTAGAGTTAAAAAAGTTCTTAAAAATTTTTAACACAAAACAAGTAACTAAGCATTTAAATTGATGTTTTTATATAACACATATCATGTCTGAGCAGAAAATTATCTACTTAGGAAAACAACGAAAAAGTTTGTAAACATTAGTATAACAAAGCAATAATTCCCAATGCTTAAGGAAAACAGTATTTTCTTTATTTTATTACCACGTAACGATATTGCACAAAATATGACATACAATGCAGAAAATTCTCAGACTTACCAAAAGATTGTAAATATGCCCACTCAAAGTTAAAGCAACTTTTCGAGTGTTTCTAACCGCTCTGTTGTAAAGTAAAGTTGTAGCACCCCGGTTCCAGTCTACCACAATTATATTCATATCTTCTTCAGCCAACAAAATCCTTAGAAATTTCTGAAGCCATGATGGACTGGAGCCTGTTGGTCTATATCCATGAATAAGCCAGACTGTTTTTTTTTTAATGTTGAAATGAGCATTAAGTGAATTATTCTGCTGAAACAATGGCTCAGCACAGTTTAGGTTGTTTCTTGTGTACATCATCAGAATTGTCTCCATTCTGGGAAGAAACAAATCTCTGAAGGAATCCTTTACACTTAATTGAGAGAATTCAAGGCATGCTTTTTTTATCTCTGAAATTAAAAAAGAAAAAGTCAAGCTGAGTACTGGGATGGTATTTGAATTTTGTGGCTGTTAGAAAACTTAGAATTGGACTTGGGGGAAGGGATTTAATTTCATTAGCATTTTGACATAATTTATTAAGAAACTATAGTATGTAAAATAGCACATTGATTATGAAAAAAGGCTTTTGAATTAAAAGTAATAAAAAATTTCAATGGAATATGCAATCAAATGTGGTTGAATAAAAATTAAGATTTTATATCTGCAAAATGTCAGAAAACAATAGGAACAATTGTGATTTAAATCATTACATTGTTAATAAAGAAGCATTATGCATACCAATAAACTTAGGTAAATGGATTATGAACTTTAAAATTTTACAGAAGACTATTTATATATGAGTAGTAGTCATACTCATATATACATGCATGGGCAATAAGCATTTGAAACACTACGTCAGACCAGTGATAAAATAAATTTAAAAGATAGAAAAATAAGTCATCATTTTTCCTTTTGCTTTATAAAGCAAAATGGGAAAATCCTTCTAATAGTGAGGGTGTAAATATAATTCGTATTCAGATATATGGATGCTAAGAACATAATTTGCTATGAATCTCTTGAAATTTTGCATATGTACACATATACAAAAAAATCTTTAAAGCTTATTCTTTATTCTCTTTAGATAATTTAGAAATTAAAATGTATATTAAAGGCAAAGACATTAATTACAGAGCTTTATATTATAGCACAAAAATTTCAAACATCTTAAATATCATCATGATAGTATTCTCATCCCTGTATACCTCTCTCTCTCTCTGTCTCTCTCTGTCTCTCTCACTCTCTCTCTCTTCTTCCTGTATTTATATATCTATCTAGTCTATCTGTCTTTATTTATTTCTGCCTGTCTGTCCTAGAAAGAGCTAGGGCAGAAAATGAAATAACTAAGCCAAATCAATAGCAATAATGATCAGTAGGCAGTGAAAAGCACGCTGCTTTTTATTTTTCTTCTCAAAAACTTTCACACGTAATTGTTTTTCAAAATAAGCATGTCATCCCAAAAGAATGTGTTGTTGTTGTTTTGTTTGGGGGAACTTTGTCTTCTAATAAGAGCAGTGTTACTGATTTACACAGCTTCTGGAAGTTAATTTGGCAAAAATATTTTAGAAGCAATTTTTCAACACATGTAAAAAATTCACAAAAGTGTTAGTATACTTTATTCCTGTAATTACTCTTCTAAGAATCTATCCCAGAAATACAGTCTGAAAACATAGGAGAGAAATGTTCTAAAATCCATAATTTTAATACTGAAAAATGGACATGTCCAGAAATAAGGACATAAGTAAATTATGATAGAGCCATCCATTTTAAATCCACAATCATATGATTTCATTACAATATTCCAGTTTGAGAACCATATAAGTGACATTGCCCCAATTATTTGCAAGAAAATAAAGGAGGGAGGCTATGTAGGAGAAGCAAAACTTGCTCTCAATTCCCAGGTTACCATTTGAAAGATAATTGGACCAGTTACAAAACTCAACATCACCTTTGTTTCTAATGCTTGGGAATGAGAAAGTGAAGAAGAGAAATATATCAGATGACACTCAACACTAATGCTTGCCAGATTGTACAAATTGTTTAGGGAACTATGTACAAACACTTTTCCACCAAATGTAACTCTAGAAGGGCCTAAGTACACTTAAAATGCTGGTGTACTCCAAGCCAAGGTAGAGTTTACCTGACTCTGCAATGAATAAGAAGGAATAAACCAGTAGGATCCCTATGATTAAAAAAAAAAACATAAAATAAGGGAGAAAAAACATAACCCAAAATGATTAGCAGAGACATTTGTTATCTATTAGCAGGTAGAAAAATAATTGCAGAAAACTCCTCAGCCCTCTCATTGGAATATATATATTTTTAAAAAGACCAAAAGCAGGTCATTTAATGAGCAGGTCACCAAATGACATGAGCTGGAGATCATTAATCAATTTATAGATAGAAATTTATCGATGCAAACTGACACCAGGATCAGACATCACAAAAAAATATTGACGTAAAAAGATACCAGATGCCAGGATCAGATACAAACTGGAATAATGAGGTATTCTAATTCAGGAAAAGTAAAATGAAATTGTAAGATACTCATAGTACAGATGTTATAACCAACTTGGAAAGCTCTCCTTAAAATAAGAAATGAAGGGAGAAAGAGAATAAAATTATAAAGGGAAACATAGACATAGGATAGAGAGTGGTGATTCAATTTAAAAGTATTGGTGTCTTCCTGGAGGTAAGAGGTATAATTTTTGGAAGGGAGGGTGGCAAAACCAATAATTAACAAAATAATTGCATACTAGTGTAGGCTAACCAAAAAGGCTCACCAAAATCTAGAGAAAATCAGTTAAACTCACCAGGAGACTTCCTAGAAACTGGTGTGGATTTTGATGAAAGAGAAAAATATCCTAAAAATATCAAGGCAGAAAATCCAGATTACAAATAGAGGAATGTAGTTATGACTTCAGATTCCTCCTCTAAAACAATACATCAAACAGATAAAAGTGTAATGAATCAAGGTTATAAATGGAAAAGTTTGTGACCTTATAATTTTATAAACCTCATGGTGGATATAGTATGTTTCCAAACATTTCCACTGTTAATAAATGTTAGATTTATTGAAATCAAGCTCTACAGAAAGTCACCATTATAAAAAAGAATGAAAGTGAGCATGGAAACCGATTTAAGTTTAAATGTTATAAAACCAGATGAAAATAGTAATGTAAAATCAAATATCCTTCTTTCTCAAGTGTTTGAATTATATTAAAAAGGTTATAATATCAGTTAAAAGGGGCTAGAGGAAGTAAATGTGCTAACATTCTTCAAACAGGAGACTCAAAAGATGTCATTTGTCTTACTTTAATAAATATGAACTTAAAAAGATACTGAAAACTTAAATGTTAACTGCTGTACTATATAAATAGCTTCATACACACTAGAAAATATAAAATAGTCGACATGGTCTACATACAAAAACAAGGAGAAAAATGAAAAAAAAAACCTAAAAGCAGAAAGCATAAAACAAAATGAAACAATAGCACTAAAGAAAATATACACACATAAACAGTTATATAACTGTAAAACCTGCCTATTCTAAAACTAAGAGACTCAGCTTTCACTTAAAAAAATAAAAGATATAATAAAAAGATATTTAAAAGCAGTGTACCAAAAGTTTGAAAAAAAATGGAGAGGTATATATAGTTGATGGAAAAGAATAGGTTCTACACAGAATTAGGTTGATGTGCTAGATAGCAACAATGGCTCACATTCATTATCTATGGCATCTGCCTTGTAATTTTGTAATATTCTCCTACCCTGAGAAGGGTTACTTGACCTACTTCATGATACTGGATGCAATCATACAGGTTGCTCTAGCAAAAAGAAATATAGTGGATTTATTGCAAGTTAAGGCTTGAAATGGTTTTGCGCATTGGGACTTACCCTGCCACACCTCTGCCACCACCATGGGGATCTCCCTGGTCTAGCCACTCAAAGATGAGACCAGTATAAAAGAGCGAAGATCCCCAGTTGCATTAGTCACCCCAGTCCACTGCCAGACATATTAAGTGAACACAACCAAGAAAAGCAGAGCCACCTAAATGAGTCCCATGGACTCCACATGTGTGAACCCGTGCTTAGTTTCAAATACTGCTGAGGGTTTTTGTTTTTATTTTGGTTTTTGTTAGCATTAATGTGACAACAGATAATTGATGCTATTGGTAATATTAAGTAAAGGTAATTAAAAGTATCAAACGAGTCAAAAAAGTCCAGTATTCTGTTAAACTCTTGAGGAACATTAAATTGAATCAATGCTGCTAGGTTTTAGGGATACAGTAATAGCAAGACAAAAAATTCTAGTCATCAAAAACTTATCTAGTCCCCATCATGACAGATACCTGATATCAGACTTGCCCTGCTTTCTTTCTTATACCTGTAAACAACTAGAATACTTGATAAAATACATGAAAACAAATGTTTAGACACTGGATAAGAAGCCCAGAATTGTGTTCACTGAAAAAAAAAAAATGAAACAAATGAGTTGAACTCTGTAATCTAATAGCTTTCTGCCTGATAGCAATTTCCAGACTGAAAGGCAGAAGCATGAACCCAAGCAGAGCATGACAATGGATGTTGTCAAGTGAGAGAGAAAGAGATTGGAGTTTGGGGTAACTAAGGCAACTAGAATTTGTGGTTAGGGATTCCCTGGAGTCCATTGTTGAATACTAATCAACGCATAGATAAAGTGATAATCCACAAAGAGCATAAGCTGAACAATTCCAGGTATCACACAGGTTTGGGACATATTAACATTGCTACTAGCCAGGGTAGAAAACAACAACCCAAGGAGGGTCAGACTTCAGTTGTTTTAGGGCTAAAGCAGCTCTAGAATCAAAGATACCCTCTTATTCTCTCAGCTCTGCTTTCTTTGAATTGGCTTCCTTCTCTGGCAGGTTCTACACATATGAACGATCACAAGCTGTGACCAAACAACCACTTACAGAAACAAAGACTGTAATGGTTATGAATATTTCTTCATTGTTTTAAGTATGTTTGTATGTGTATATATATATATATATATATATCTCAACTGTCTTCAGGGTTTTTTCCCTCTCTATCCCCTTATGGAATAAGTAAAGTTAATAGTTAATTTTACTTCATAGTATTTAAGTTCTGGAAATCACTGGGAAGAGTGACTATCACCCAAGGACTTACACCCTCTTCTAGGAAAAGGGTTAGTGTGTTTTGGTTGTGCACAGGATAGTTGTATTACATTAGGCCTAGAAATGTGAATTTGTCATTGTCTTTATTTGAAAATTAAGTGTGGTATAAGGAGATATGTATGGATGCCAAGTTGACAAGGGATGGACTGTGATGGTTTCTTTCATTGTGAACTTGGCTGGTGAGTGGTGTTCAGATGTTTGATCTAACACCAGCCTAGGTGTCACTATGGAGATATTTCATAGGTGGGATTAACACTATTAACAGTTAACTTCAAGCAAGTGAGATTATCTCAGTGATGTGTGTGGGCCTCATCCAATCAGCCAGAGGTCTTAAAAGAGAGAAGTAAGGGTTTGGAGAGAAGGGATTCTACCTCTAGAATCTATCCTCCACTTCTCCCTGGCCTCTCTACAGACTGAACTAAAACCTTCAACACCACTCGTTCTACAATTTCTAGCTTCCAACCTGCTATACAAAAAATTAATACTTGCCAGCCCTCACAATCATGTGGATCAATTCCTTATACTAAATCTCTTGGTCCTCTTTCACTTGAGAAACAGACCAATATATTCATTGACATATACATTTAAACAGGTACATTTTATGGTACATAAATTATACCTAAATAAAGTTAATTTAAAAATGTGTAGCATATACCTATCATAACTTGCAAAAGCCCAACCAAAACCTTTCCAGCTAATCCTAAAGAAACACCTAGGTCAATATATAAGATTCTACAAAGGTTCCATGCACTAGGATAACTTTCCAGAAACCTATAACCTCTAGATGAGTCGCTGGACCAGATAAGTCCTGGAACTTAGAGGGTCCAGCCTCTCAAGAACATCAGATAGTTCTATCTCCCTACTCCATTATTGACAGCCCCTTCCAACATGAAAAAGTTAGAATGGCCATGACCCAAATATCCCTAAAGAGTGGGATAGAATGATCAAAGGTGATGGTGGAGTTATACAGAGAAGGTAGAGTTTAACAAATGAATATGATTGCTGAATCATTAAATTGATTTTTCTTTTAGTCTCCAGTATCTTAGAGCAGCTAGAAGTAAAAACCTAAAATTGTGGTTTGGTACCATACCAAACTTTGAAATCTGTTCTACAACTAATTGTTGTGCTGTGCTTTAAAACTTATTGCTTTTTTGTATATATATATATATTATTTTTCACACACAAAAAAAGTCGATTGTGATGGTTAAAAAAAAAATTATTCCTTCTAGCCTCCAATGTTCTGGAGCAGCTAGAAGGAAAAATCTGAGATGATGGTATGGTAGCCCATGACAGACTCTGGGATCTGTCCTATAACCACTTGTTGAAGAGTGCTTCGCAAACTATTGCTTTTTTCT
>PVIY010006404.1:0-87911 GCA_004026745.1 Myrmecophaga tridactyla | reverse complement strand
CCTGCTCTGGCCCACAGTGCCATGAACCCAGGAGGACGATCAACTCGATTCTGTGCATTTACCGTACTTAAAAAAAAAAAATTCCAGTGGTGAAGGAGAGAATCCACAGCCCGATACCCAGCGTACAAAGAATGGCAAATTTCGCGCGAAGGCTGGAGCTAAGGGTCCGGTGGCCGGTGCAGGGCTGCCTCGGAACAGAGGGGTGGGGGCGGGCGCCCCTTTGCGAGCTCCTCAGACATCCCTACCGCCGGGGCTGGGGCTCCAGGGCTGCACACAAACAGCCGGGTGCTGGAGAACCCCTTACTATACAGCGGGAGCAGGGCGCCCCCAAGGCCCGGTCTGTTTCCCCAGCAGCCCGGCTCACCTGGCACCAGCACGGAGCGCGCTCCCCGGGACCGCCATGGCTCGGGATCCGCGGAAGAGAAGCGCGGGGTATACGCCGCAGTCGGCTCCGGGCAGAGTGCGAGCAGCTCACTGTCTGCCGCGAGGGGCGGGGGCTCTGAGTCCGGCGACCACAGAGACGGCGGCGGATAGAGAGGACAGCGCCCGGCGAAGCGGCGGCGAAAAAGAGAACATAGCCCGCGTTAATTCTGTGGACCCGGAGGCTAGAGCGCCCCCTTCTGGACGTAGGAGATTTCCTTTTTGAGAAGAGGAACTTTACAAAGAATTTTATAACAAGCATTTTTACACCCAAATATAATAGGTGTTTCCTACTTTCTCCCAAAGAACGTATGAGTGGTATTTTTTTTGGGGGGGGGAGTGCATGGGCCCAATTGAACCGGGTCTATGGTATGGCAGGTGACCATTCTGCCACTGAATCACCCGTGCACTCTCACAGTGATCTTTTAAAAATACAAGTTAGAACATACTACTCCCTTGCATAACTGTCCAACAGGTAATTATGGCTTCTGATTACAGGTAGAATTAACTCCAAAGTTTTCCATGGTATTATATGATCTCCGAACCCCTACCTACCCCCCACCCCCACCCCTACCTCCCCCAAAACACTCTTCAACCCGTAATACATTTGCTCGGGCTACACTGATCTTCTTTCTGTTCAACGAACCTCAGGGTCTTTGCAGTTGCTGTTTCCTCTGCCTGGATCACTCTTCTCCCTAGCCTAGAGCATTCCGTAGCTGGCTCATTCTCATCATTTGCTCACATGTCAGCTGCTAGAGAAGTTATCCCTGATCGCCAATCTAGAATATGCCCTCCTTCTATGCCCATCCATTCTCTATTTCACTATACTATTTTATTTCCTGCATAATATTTACCATTATCTGAAAGCATCTTGTTCATTTCCTTGCTTATAGTTACTCTTCACCTATAAGAATAAATTTGATTGGAGCAGGGACATTACCTTGCTCATTCCCAGTACCTATAATAAGTGCTCAATAAATATTTGTAAAATGTTGAATGAATGAAATATTCAACCAATTACGGTGCCCCAAGAGAGATAAGAAATGATTCCAGAAAACAGGCAGCATGAGCCCATACAGTATGAACAGGACATAATGGAAAAAATTCTGTCTTTCACCCCCAGAAGCAATTACTATTAGCGGTTTTTCAGGAATCCTTCCAGAAATGTTTTATGTATATGCAAACTTGCATGTAAGACTATATTTCACACACTCATACATACACTTTTCCTTTTAAATACTCCACAGGTTGCTTTTTTAAAAAAACAAACAACTTTTTTTATTGTGAAATATAAAATATACAAAAAGTAAAAAATAATAATAAAAAAGCAATAATTTTCAGAGTACATTAAGAATTTTTTAAATTAATTTTTTAATTTAAAAAATTACAGGAAAGAAACACAAACATTCTTAATATGTGATCATTCCATTCTACATATATAATCAGTAATTCACAATATCATCACATGGTTGCATTTTCATCATCATGATCATTTCTTAGAACATGTGCATCAATTCAGAAAAAGAAATAAAAGGACAACAGAAAAATAAACAAAAACAGAAAAAAAAATTATACATACCATACCCCTTACCCCTCCCTTTCATTGATCACTAGCATTTCAAACTAAATTTATTTTAACATTTGTTCCCTCTATTGTTTATTTTTATTCCACATGTTCTACTCATCTGCTGACAAGGTAGATAAAAGGAGCATCAGACACAAGGTTTTCATAATCACACAGTCACACTGTGAAAGCTATATCATTATTCAATCATCATCAAGAAACATGGCTACTGGAATACAGCTCTACATTTTCAGGCAGTTTCAGAGTACATTTTAACAAGTAGTTGTTACAAAACAGATTTCAAATTTTGTTATGGGTTACCATTTCAGTTTCAGGCTTTACCATCTAGCGGCTCCAGAGGCCAAAAGAAACATCATTATAGTATTCAGCACTCATACTCATCTGTTAAATCCTATTTTCTCTATATAACTCTTTCTTCCCTTTTGATCCTACTCCCAGTCTATAGAAGTCTTTAGGGGAATGCCCATTCTAACTTTTTCATGTTGAAAAGGGGTATTGACAATATAGGATAGGGGAGTGGAATTAGTTGACATTCTTGGAGAAGCTGGGCCCACTGGGTTTCAAGACTCATCTGTCCTAGGAACTCTCTGAAGGTTATAAGTTTCCGGAAAGTAAACTTTGTGTACAAAACTTTTGTAGAGTCTCAGAGCCATAGGTGTTTTTTAGGGTTAACAGGAAGATGTTAAATATTCAACTTTCCCATCTGGGGAATTCCTGATATTCTCACAAGCAGTGGGGACAACCAATTCAATAGGCTGAGCCCTCCATCTTGGGACTCGCCCCTATGAAGCTTACTCCTATAAAAGAGAAGCTAAGCCTACTGATAATTATACCTAAGAGTCACCCCAGAGACTCTTTTTTTGCTCAGATGTGGCTTCTCTCTCTAAGCCAACTTGGCAGGTGAACTCACGGCCCTCCCCCCTGTGTGGGACATGATTCCCAGGGGTGTAAATCTCCCTGGCAGCATGGCACCTGACTCCTGGGGATGAGCCAGGATCCAGCATCATGGGATTGAGAAAGCCTTCTTAACCAAAAGGGAGAAGAGAGAAATGAGGCAAAATAAAGTCTCAGTGGCTGAGAGATTTCAGAGTCGAGAGGTTATCCTGAAGGTTATTCTTACACATTATTGAAAGGTTTAGGAGGCGAAAGGGTGAGAAAGAAGGACGGTAGACCGGGAAATTTAAAGCGGGAGGGTTTATTTCTGGGCTCCAGGCTGAGCTCACAGAAACCAAGATGGAGGGAGGTAAGTCAGCACCTGGGTGATGGCGTGGGCGGTTTTTAAGCAAGGGGGTCAGGTGATGTCCGGAAGGGGCGGTTCTCCGGAAGTCAGGTGGTCAGAAGGGGCGGTTCATCAGTTCCGGAAGTCAGGTGTCCGGAAGGGGCTGTTCCAGAAGCCATAAGAGTAGCCTCCAGGATAGCCTCTTGGCTCCATTTGAACTCTCTTAGTAACTGATACCTTATTTCGTTACCTTTCTTTTCTTCCTTTTGGCTGGAAGGCATTGTTGATCCCCGGTGCCAAGGCCAGGCTTGTCCCTGTGACTCATGTCCCATGCTTTCAGGGAGACTTCCACCCCTGGCTGCTGCACTCTGCTTTATACAAAACTTTTTATTTTGAAATACTTTCAAACTCACAGGACAATTATAAAAATAATACAACCCCCATGCAGAGAACTCAAATGTATCCCTATCCCACCCCCGAGATACCCAGATCCATCCATTTTTAATCTTGCCACATTTGCCATATCATTCTATCCATCCATCCATCCGTCTGTCTACTTAACAATCCATTTTTGAACTGTTGAGTATAGATTGTATATATTATGCTCCTTAACACTTAATACTGCTGTGTACATTTCCTAAGAACAAGGACACACTTATGCAACTACCTTAAGTTATCAAGTTCAAGAAATTAAACAATGATATAAAGCTTACACTCTATATGTTAATTTTCTCATTTGTCCCAATAATGTTCCTGTAAGCCTTTTCTCCTTCCTTGTAAAGTCTCATCCAGGTCATGTGTCACATTCAATTGTCATTGTTTCTTTAGTTGCTCTTTTTTTTAAATTGTAGGAGCATATAGTCAACATAAACTTTCCCATTTTAATCCTTCCCAAACATACAATTTAATGGGATTAATCACATTTATAATATTGCAGTACCCTTACCATCTTCCATTATGAAAACTTTCCCATCTCCCCAAATGGAAACCCTACACCCATTAAGCATTAATTCCCCATTTCCCCTGCTTCCCGCCCCTCCCACAAACTGTATTCTAATTTTTGTCTTTATGAACTTGCATACTCTCCAGTATTTTCTTTGTAGTTACCATGGGGCTTAAATTTAACATCCTAAATCTATAATAATCCCAATTGATTTGATAACCAACTGTTCTAGTTTGCTAGCTGCCAGAATGCAATATACCAGAAATGGAAGGGCTTTTAAAATGGGAAGTTTAATAAGTTGCAAGTTTACAGTTCTAAGGCTGAGAAAATGTCCCAATTAAAACAAGTCTATAGAAATGTCCAATCTAAGGCATTCATCCGGGAAAGATACCTTGGTTCAAGAAGGCCGATGAAGTTTAGAGTTTCTCTCTCAAGTGAGAAGGCACATGGCGAACACAGAGTTTCTCTCTCATCTGGAGAGAGACATGGCAAACTCGGTGTCATCTGCTAGCTTCTTCTCCTGGCTTCCGGTTTCATGAAGCTCCCTGGGAGGCATTTTCCTTCTTCCTTTCCAAAGGTCGTGGGCTGGTGGACTCTGCTTCTCGTGGCTATATCGTTCTGCTTTGCTCTCTCTGAATTTCTTTCACTCTCCAAAATGTTTCCTCTTTTATAGGACTCCAGAAATTTATCAAGACCCACTCAAATGGGTGGAGACATGTCGTCACCTAATCCAGCTTAACAACCACTCTTGATTAAATCACATCTCCAGGGAGATGATCTGATTACAGTTTCAAACATACAGTATTGAATAGGGATTATTCTGCCTTTATGAAATGGGGTTTAGACTAAAACATGGCTTTTCTAGGGGACATACATCTTTTCAAACCAGCACACCAACTCAACTTCATAAGTAAACACAAGCTATGTTCCTATACCTCTCTATCCTCCCACTTTTATGTAGGTCTCGTAACAAATTACATGTTTGTGCAATAATTACATTATTAGCCCAAAGCCACTGATTTATCATTCCATTTTATGCATTTGCCTTTTAAGTCCTGTAGGAAATAAAAAGTAGAGTTACAAACTAAACATGTGACATAGGAAAAAATTGAATATAGATAGAAAGCTTTTTTTTAATTTTAAAGTTCTTGAACTTTATAACTGTACTTAAGGTGGATGCATAAATGAATATCCTTGTTCTTAGGATATGTACACAGAAGTACTATGTATTCAATGAATTTGACACAGGATGCAACTGTGGTGATATGAAGCTGTATGTACCCCAGAAAAACATGTTTTTAAACCTAATCCATTCCTATGCATGTGAACCCATTATAAGTAGGACCTTTTGATGAGGCTACTCCAGTTAAGGTGTGGCCCAACCCAATCAGGATGGGTCTTAATCTTATGTCTGGCGTCCTTTTATGCTGAATGAAATGCAGACAGAATGAAAAGCCAGAGGGAGCAGCCAGAAGCTAAGCATCCATAGAACCCCGAAGAGAAGGGAGAGATTAGGAGAAGCTGCCATGTCTTGCCACTGTGACAAGCTAAGGACCAAGGATCACCTGCAGCCAGCCCCAGATGTCACGGGCTTTGGGGAGAAAGCATCGCCTTGATGATGCTTTGATTTGGGCTTTCTCTATGCCTCAAAGCCATAAGCAAATAAATTCTCATTATTTAAGCGGACCCTTTCATGGAATTTGGTTGAACAGCCAAGGAAACTAAAACAGTAAACTACTCTCCAATGCATAGAAAGTTAAATAGATGGACAAATTGATAAATGGGTAGATAGAATGATACAGCCAATGTGGCAAAATGTTAACATTAGTAGATCCAAATATCTGCGTGTGGAGGGTATGTTGGAGATCTCTGAATAGGTTTTGTATTATTCTTGCAACTGTCTTGCAAGTTTGAAACTATTTCAAAATAAAACATTTAAGGAGAAAAAAGAAAAGATGATAAATGGTAGCAAGGATGCAGAGAAATAGGAACCCTGGTACATTGTTGGTGGGTCTGTAAAATATTGCAGTTGCTGTGGAAAACAGTTTGGCAGTTCCTTGAAAAGTTAAACATAGAATTACCATACGAATAACCCAGCAATTCCACTTCTAGGTATATACCCAAAAGAGGTGAAAGCAGGAACTTGAACAGGTATCTGCTTACCGATGTGCATAGCAGCATTATTCACAAAAGCCAAAAGGTGGAAACAACCTAATTTTTCATCAATATGTGAATTAAAAAAATGTGGTTTGTACACGTAGGATCAACAATTGCATCCTGACCAAAAGGGGGAAAAGAAGTGTAACTAATAAAGTATCAGTGCCTGAAAGAGTTCAAATAGAGTCCAGAGGCTACTCTGGAGGTTGCTCTTACTCGTGCTTCAGTTAGACATTGCTACCCATCATAACTTGCCAACCCCCAACCAAAACCATTCCAGTCAATCCTAAAGAACACCTAGGGCAATATATAAGATTCTACAAAGGATCCATGTACTAGGGTAACTTTCAGAAACCAACAACCTTCAGATAGGTCCCTGGACCAGATAAGTCCTGAAACCTAGAGGGCCCAGCCTCTCCAGAACATCAGATAGTTCTATCCCTCTACCCCATATTAGTGACAGACCCTTCCAACATGAAAAAGTTAGAATGGCCATAGCCCAAATACCCCTAAAGAGTGGGAAGGAAAGATCAAAGGTATTCGTGGAGTTATACGGCAAAGATAGGGTTTAACAAACTAATATGATTGCTGAATCATTAAATTGATATTTCCTTTAGTATATTTCTTAGAGCAGCTAGAAGTAAGAACCTAAAACTGTGGAAATGTAACCCATACCAAACTCTGAAATCTGTTCTACAACTAAGTGTTGTGCTGTGTTTGAAATCTATTGCTTTTTTTGTATATATGTTATTTTTCACAAAAAAGAAAAAAAATTGATTGGGATAATAAAAAAATATTTATTCCTTGTAGCCTCCTATATCCTGGAACAGCTAGAAAGAAAAATCTGAGAGGATGATATGGTAGCCCACGACAAACTCTGGGATCTGTCCTGTAACTACCTGTTGAAGAGGGCTTTGAAAACTATTGCTTTTTTCTCTGCTTTGTATATATGTTATATTATACAATTAAAAAAAAGCTAAAAAAAACAAGAAGAAACTTCTGTGTGCCCTCTAAGACTAAGTCAGTACTGGTTGAAAAGTCTCCCAATTGGAAGAATGAAGAAATATTTATACCAAAAAAAAAAGGTGGTTTATATATACACTGGAATACTATTCGATCATAAGAAGGAATGAGTTCTAATACACAGGACAAGATGGGTGAACCTGAAAGACATCATGTTGAATGTATTAGCCAGACACAAAATGACAAATATTGTATTACCTCACTTATATGAAATAATGAGAATATGCAAATTCATAGAGACAAAGTAGATTACAGGGTACCAGGGGCCAAGATGAGGATGAGAAATGAGGAGTTAATGCTTAATGGGTACAGAGTTTGTTTAGGTGATGGAAAAGTTTTGGTTTTAGATAGTTGTGATACTGCAAATACAATTAACACCTCTGAATTATATACTTGAAAGTGGTTTAAGTGGGAAATATTATGTTCTATAGATTACAGTAAAAAAAAGCCTTTGGAAGGTTGAAAAAGGGAAGTGACAAATTTGGGTTATGATTTAAAAGGATCACTTGGATGGCTGTTGAATGAAGTGGGGGCTAAAATGGATGTAGGGAAAACATATAGAGACCTATTCTGGTATTTTAGGAAACAGATGTATTGGTTGGGACTAAGGAATTATAGCTGTAGAGCAAGGTTCTCAGATGGGGCTGATTTTGCCCCCCCCCCACCTGCCCATAGGGATATTTAGCCATATCTGGAGATATTTTTGGTTTCATGACTTGGGGGGATATGACTTGTATCTGATGGGTAGAGACCAGGGTGGCCAGGGTAGCCCCCCAGAACAGAGTATTGTCTGGTCCAAAATGTAAATAGTGCTGAATTTGACTAACCCTGCAATAGAGGAAGCGAGAAGCACTGGATTTGTGGGGATTGTTGAGAAACCCTGCAATAGAGGAAGTGAGAAGCATTGGATTTTTTAACTAACAGGACTTGGGTTTGGACGTGAGGAATGAGAGAAAGAGGATTCAAGTGTGATTCTAACTAAGGCTCTGGACCTGAGCAAATGAGTGAAAGGTGGTACCACCTAATGAGATGGGAAACTCTGGGGAAGGACAGATTCTGGTGGGTGACAGGTCAAGGATTCATGGACAGGTCAAATCTGAATTGTGTTTTGAACACCCCATGGTCATGTTACATAGGCAATTTGTTACCCTAGTCTGGAGCTCAGGAGAGATGTCTGAGCTGGAACTATAAATGTGGGAATCATCAGAGGATAGGTGGGTTTTTAAATCTGTGGATTGCAAGAGATCACATAAGGAGAGTGTGCAGGGAAGGGCAGAGGACTGAGCCCTCCGGAAGTCTAACATCTAGTGGTAGGGAGAGGAGGAGGATTCCCCAAAGGAGATGGAGAAAGGGCAGCCACGGAGGTAGGAGGAAAACCAGGCCAGTATGGCATCCTGGAGAGCAGGTTCAACTGTGTAGGACGCTGCGAAGGAGTTGCAGGTGAGATCTGGGAATTGCCCACTGGAATTGTCATTGTGGAGTTTATCGCTGACCTTGTCAAGAGCAGTTTCCACGGAGTCAGGAGAGAGCGGAAGGTGAGAAAGCAGAAATGGGGATTGCACACAATTCTTTCAAAGAATTGTACTATAAAAGGAGAACAGATAATACCTTAGTAGCTAGAGGAGAATATAGGGTCAGGGGTGGAAAGATAACACATTTGTAGGGTGAGGGGAAGACCTAGTAGGGAGGGGAAATTGTTTATGCTGACCTCTGTTGAATGGTTACTTGGTCCCAGTGGCCGTGTCAATCATTTAATATGGGTATTTTATTTAACCCTCATACTAAACCATCGAGGTAGGTAGAATTGTTATCCCCATTTCACAGACATACTGAAATATGGAGCGGATCAGGTTCATCGACACCATCATATGGCTAGTAAATAGGGGAACTGGGGTGTAACCAGGCCGTCTGACCCCAAAACCCACGCTCTCACTTTCTTCTTCATCCAAATTCATCTTCTCCTATTGCAAATTGTAACCACTAGCTAAATTTTTATCCATTATAATTCGCCTCCCCCTCACCCCTGCCCGCAGCCCACTGCCATCTGAAGGAAAGCAGGAGCTTCTAGACTCAGCGGGAACTAATCTGAAATTTATAGCTGATTGCTTACCATCCTCACCCCCTCTGCTTCCTGAGCAAACCTCTGTCACAGGGCCTATCTCACACCCCCTCCCCATGTCCCCTATCTCACCCCCACCGCCCCGCCCCATCTCATGTGTGTCTGCTTACTTATCGTCTCCTGGAACTCCTCAAGGCTGGCGACTGTGTCTATTTCATCTTTCTGTCCCTAGCTGGCAGGACAGGGACTCAAGCAACAAATATTTGTCAAAGAGTTGAATGAATGATTAATTGAATGAATGCAAAGGGGGTATGTTAGGCATGACGGAAGCCACAAAACAGCTGAATCTGGGCATCTAAATTTACAAGCAAGATATATACAAAAGTGCATCAAAATTCAGAGTGCAAGGGAGTCCCCAGGGAGTGGGGGGACGCTGGTTAAAAAGTGCAAATTCCTGGGCTCCACCCCTAGAAATTCTATTCAGTATGTCTGGGTAGAGTCTAAGAGTTAGAACAAGAGGTTTCTTCCCTTTCCAAAGAATTCCATGCAAGGACTCCTACTTGCTCCTGGGAGTTCAGGGAATTAGACTTGGATTCCAGTTCAATTTTTACCACTTACCATCAGGGTAGGGTTGCCAGATAAAATATTGCAAATACTGTTTGCAATATTTGGGACATGCTTATTCTAAACAACTGTTCATTTGAAATTCAAATTTAACTGGGCATCCAGTGTTTTATTTGCTAAATCTGACAAACCTAGAGTTAGGACTCTTGGCTGGGCTACATAACTCCAAATTTCAGTCTTTTTATCTATACAATGGAGAAATTTGAGCCTTCCTTATTGTCAGGAGGATGAGTAAGATATTTTATGTAAAGTGCTTAGCACAGTGAATGGCACATGGTAAATGCTTATTAAATGAGCTACTAGATTTAATGAAGTTTATTTTCATTTCAAACTCTTCTAGAGCACCAAAACGTAATTGATCAAGTTAGATTTGTATGCAGCTTCTCACAAATGCATCTCATGGTCAATTAATGTGTGTCTGGTGTGTCTGGGCAGGTGGTTGGGATGGTGCGGTATGGAGGGCCCCAGTCAGTCCTGGACCCCAAAGACAGGTTAATGGGGAACATCCCAAATTTCATTCAGCCACTAACTTCTCACTCAGATTTGGAGTTTCCCCAAATCAGCAAATCGGTAAAAGAAGTGTGTGATCTGTCCAGACACCAGTAGGGGGAGCGTGTGCATTTTGAGATAGAACTAGGATAAGACAGATTCCAATCAAACTGCACTGGGTCCAGGTTCTCCACATTTGAAGAACAATGGAGCTCCAATTAAAACCCTGGGGAGTGAACTGGGCAGGGCAAGGGCCCAGTGAGGGCCCCTCAATCTCCCAGTGAGTTAGCATCTACAGCACCAGCCTATGGCCCATTGATGGGAGGGTGTTGTGGAAAATGAGAAGCCCGCACAGATTTGAGCATACACTATTTAGAAGGGGAAAGAGACTTTGTGCAATGAAAAAATACCAAAAGGCCAAAAGCAAATGACAATATTTGCAAATTGTATAATAACTGATTTCAGAATGTATAAAGAAGTGTCCAGGAGAGGACATCGCCATGTAGTGGAAAGCAGAGAGGTTAAGCCAAGGAATCCCAAGGATTGTGGCAAGCCAGCACCAGAAATGCTGGGAGAAAGCACGTCTTCCAGCCTCTGAAATCAATGTCTCTGCAGTGGAGCTGAAAACAGACATAAGGCTAAGGGGTATAGTAGGCAAGAGGAATCTGTCGCATCCCAGGATGGCTTTCCTTGTGATGCTGATGTCCTCCTTATCCTTCTGATAGCAGTACAGTGCTGAAGGAAAAACAAAAGAGTTTTAACTGGGAAGAAAAATACTATGATCCCTTTATGGCCGTAACCCAAGACCTATATTTCTCTTCCTCTAACGACTCCATCTGGGACAATACAGAAAGATGTATAGTTAGCTAAAAAAAAAAAAGCAAAACCCAAATAAACAAAAGAAGTTCCACTATTCATTAAACCAAAACCAAAACCAAACAAAAGCTAAAAAAAAAGGATGACAGATATTAAAAATTCATCTAAGAAATACAAATGGTCAATAAACATACATAAAATATGGTCAGTTTCTTTAGCAACAAGGAAACACAAATTCAAAACAACACTCAAGGGATTTCTACCTTATCTTCCTATGATTATTAAGGGAAAACCCTAATATTCGTTGAGTATGTGTTATGTGCCAGGCATTGTGTTATGTATTAGCTTTTAAAACATTAACTCAGCACTTAATCTGTACAAGAACCCTAAGAAGTAGGAACAAACCTACATTAGCCCCATTTACCTATAAAAAAAGTGCAGCTCAGAAAGGACGGTGGTAATTTGCAGGGAGTTAACCTAGCTGGAAGGGCAGGGCAGGGTTCAGATCGAGTTTTGTGTGGTTCTAACTCCTTCCTTTCCCTGCACTCATTTTCCTAGGACCTTAATTTATATGTCAAAGTTCTATCTAGTGCTTGAAAGTGGTGCTTTGGGGAAGGCTCTGGAAGCTGAGAATCGGGGGCAGCCAAAAGGGAAGAGAATAGAGTGGTATTCATATTTTATGCATACTTGTTCTATAAACCTACAACTTCTCTAATTTTAAAAAAGGAAGGGGAAAACAAATACCCTCAGAAAATCGAACAGCCTTAGGAGTCGCCCTGGAGAAGTAGTGTGTTTGGCAGAATTGGGGCTGCTTTCTGGGGGGTTGGAACGCAGCTGGGGCGCGGGGGAACCAGTAAGGGCTGCATTTTAAGCAGGATGGAGTCTGGCTGGCCTGAAGGTTCCCAGGCTGGAAGCGGAGGAATCTGTTTGTCGGACCTCTGCATGCTGAGCCGCAATTCTCATTTCTAAACCTTCCAGGCCTCGGTCCTCGACTCCCTCCCCCATTCTCGCACCTGCTGGCAGCGGGGCTCCAATGAATGGACAAGTTCCCTGAATTCTCGCCCCTTCCCCCACCTTTTACATAGCCAAGCCCAGGGACAAAAGGCGCCCGGGGTCTGGGGCTCCTTCCTTGGGGAGTGCCAGACAGCTGGAGCCGCGCTCCACACTTGCACCATTTACATCTTTTACGGCCTCCTCCCCACTCCCCCACACCCGCCAACCCCCACCCCCCGACACCCGCACCCACGGCCCGGGCCACCCGGCCCTGGACCCCAGGACCCTCCTCAGAGTTCCCAGGCAGCAGAGGCTGGTTGCCGGTTAAACCTACCCCGGGCGGCAGGGGTGCGGGTGGGCTCCGCCCTGGGCTCCACATTCCAGAATCCAGAGCTGAAGGGGCGGTCCTTGGTCCGGGACAATACAACCCACCCACCAGGCGGCAGCAACCGGAAGCTGGTTCCCTGTCTCTTTGTGCCGGATTCCCGGCGCCACGTGGTGGCTGCCCTGCCGGCTCTCGGTCCCTATCATTCCGGGATGGCTCCCTAATCCACTGATAACAGCTACTAGTTATTGAGCATCTACCGTGTGCCAGGGACCGTGCTAAACGCTTTATATCTGTTCCCTCAGTTAAGCCTCACAACAGCCCACAGGGGAAATCAGTATGGGCCTCATTTTCCACCGGAGGAAGGAGGCTCAGAGAGGACAGAGGCCGACCGCATGGCTCCGTCTGCACCAGGTCCTGCTCCCCACCCCACCTCCCGTGGACTGGGCAGCTCCTTCCTCCAAGTCTTGCACGGTTCCTCAGTTCCTGCTGTTTAAGTGTTTACCAGCTGTCTCCCAAATGGACAGGTTGTGGTTCTGCCCTTTCCTGACCCCCACAACTGGCTCCACCTGTGCTCCCCTTGCCCTTCCAGGCTGCCTCCTGTGGACGTCCACATTTAGTGTCAAATTCTAGTGCAGCAGGGCAGGCCAGGTAAAGGGACAGTTGATTACCTCTGTGAAAGGCCTGTCATGATGCAGGCTTGGCTCAGGTTTACTGCTGGCTGATTCCTCCTGCCTCTTCTGCAGGCGGTGCCTCTGTGTTCTGGGCCTATCTTCAGACTAAATAAGCTCTGGATGAGTCTAACAGGCATGTTTTACCCCTTCTGATAGCCTCCCCAAGAGCTTCCAACTTCCTAGGTTATGGGCCAGGACATCAACAGGTACCTTGCAGGGAGGTGGTAGTAGTGGGGGTGGGGGGGGCAAATGTTCCAAGAAATGATCATGATGATGCATATGCAACTATATTATGATATTGTGAATTACTGATTATATATGTAGAACAGAATGATCAAAAGCTAAGAATGTTTGCGTTTGTTGTTACATTTTTTGTGATGATAAAAAAATATTTGAGCTTGCTAGCCTCCTATATTCTGGAACAGCTAGAAGGAAAAATATGAGGATCATATGGTAGCCCATAACAAACTCTGGGATCTGTCCTGTAGCTACTTGTTGAAGAGTGCCTTGAAAACAAATGCTTTTTTATTTCTTTGCTTTGTATATATGTTATGCTATCCAATAAAAAAAGTTAAAAAAAATAGTAGTGCATCAAAGGATATGATTAAGAAAGTAAAAAGATAATGTGAGAGAAAATATTTGGAAACCATGTATCTGATAAGTGTTTACTATCCAGACTACATAAAGGGCTCCTACAATTCAACAACCAAAAGCAAAGAACACAATTAAAAAATGGGCAAAGGATTTGTATATCTTCTCCAAAGAAGATATATAAATGGCCATCAAGCATATGTAAAGATGGTCATCATTAGCCAAATCAATCAAAACCACAATCAACTACTACTTCACACCCACTCTAGACTGGTTATTACACTTAAAAAAAAAAAAAAGGAAAATAAGTGTTGGTGAGAATGGGGAGAAATAGGAACCCTCGTGCATTATTAATTAATTTACCAATGAATGCTTAATTGGTACCAGAGTTTCTGTTTGGGGTAATAGAAGAGTTTTGGTGTTGGATGGTAGTGATGGTAGCACAACATTGTGAATGCAATTAACACACTGAATTGTACACTCGGAAGTGGTTAAAATGGAAAACATTATGCTGTATATATGTTGCCACAATAAAAAGTAGATTTCTTCCTGTATTAAAAAAATTTATTGTAGTAACATATGCATACAACTAAAAATTTCTCAATTTAACCACTTTTAAGTGCACAGTTCAGCAATTACATTCACCATATTGTACTACCATGACCAATATCTGTTACCCCAACTTTTTCACCACCTCAAATAAAAAATCTGCTCCCATTATTTTTTTAACACGAGGATTTAGGGCAATGGCTCTCACCTTGACTGCGTATTAGAATATCTGGCGATTTAAAAACCCAGGGGCCCAGGCCACTCTCCAGACCATTTCAGAATCTTTGCAAATGGAAATGGGACCAAGACATCAGCCAGTTTTAAACCTTCCCAGTGATTCCAGGGAGCATTGATGCTGAGCACTGCTGCCTTAAAGAAACAGAAGGAAAGGTTGACTTAGAAAAATTAGTTTTGTTTATTTATTTATTTATAGTTTTGTTCATGTTTGTTCTATGAGAAATATAAGCTGGCATTACCTACCCTACTCTCCCTGGGAAGAAAAAGGGCCTGGGCGCGACCTCTAATTATTACCAGACTTACATAAGCACTGAGTTAGTTGCAGTGGGGCCCTTAGGGTCACCAAACTTTCAGACTAGACCTGAGACATTTTTTTAAGTCATTCCCACTTGACTTCAGAAGATCATGTCTCCAAAGCCAACAGAAGGGAACGAGCCCATGTTGCAGCCACTTTCCACACAGGAACACAAAGTAGAGGTACTCCATAAACTAATGTATTCTTTGCAGGGATGGAGAGAACTTGGAGGTGATCATGTACGCCTCACAACAAGCCTTTGGGGCAGACACTTTCATCCTCATTTATATATGGGGAACTGAGGTTTACTTGGCTTAGTATCACGTCAGAAGCTAGAATTACAAACCAGTTCTTTCCAACTCTAAATCCCGTACTTATCTCACCAGACCTTTACTTCTCAAGGACCTTAGGGGTGGCAAGTTAACTGTGACCAGGCCCCTCATTTTCAGGGTTACTCTTCATATGTCCCCAAAGGACGGGAGAGGGTGGGTGAAGTTATCTGGGATTCCTCTGCTTAGATGATCGAACACTCTTAAAACTGTGCTGGAAGGCTGATGTTGAAGCCACACCTTGATAGCAAAGGAAGGTTCATCTCTGAGCTCCAAGGGGGAAATGTTAGCTGCTTTGGAATTTGCTTTGTGCTACACAGATCTGAGCAGGGGATCCCCACACCGAGAGTCTACCCCGAAACTTGCACTCCCCTCATTCTCAAAGCAACTGCTGCTTACCTGTTAACTTTTTTTTTTTTTTAGTTTTTGTTGTGGCAACATATGTACAACACAAAATTTCCCATTTTAACCACTTTCGCGTGTACAACTCAGTGATATTACAGTCACAATACTGTGCTACAGTCACCCAAAAATTTTTCATCATCCCAAAGAAAAACCCTTACCCATTAAGCATAAATCCCCACCCTGCCCCAGCCCCTGGTAACTGTAACCTACTTTCTGTCTCTATGCATTTGCTTATCTAGATATTTCATATAAATGAAAGCATGATATTTGTCCTTTTGCTTCTGGCTTATTTCACTCAACAGAATGTCTTAAATTTTCATCTGTGTTGTAGGATGCATCCAAACTTCACTGCTTTTTATGGCTGCATAATATTCTATTGTATGGATATACCACATTTTGTTTATCCAGTCACCTGTTGATGGACTCTTGGATTTCTTCCACCTTGTGGCTATTGTGATTAATCCTATGAACACTGGTGCACAAATATCTGTTCAAGTCATTTTTAGTTCCTTTGGATATGTAACTAGGAGTGGAATTACTGGGTTATAACGTATTTCTGTTTTATTCTTACCTGGTTTTTACACCTGCGCTGCTTTGTCAGAGCAAGTTTGTCTTCCCTCCTCAGGATTCAGTCTGAACCTGTTTTTTGTTTTTTGTTTTCTGATTCCCTTAACAACCAACGCCCTTGGGCATTGTCCTATTGTCCCTTTTTTTTTTTAATCCCTTTTCATACTTCCTGAATCAATTAATCAAAAACAGGGATTTATTGAGCACCCACTTGTAACCAGCAGTGTGGGTAGCACATCAGTCCCAGAGAGAACCTGTCTTGGAATCCCTACCCCGTGATCTTGGTTTCTAGGCAGCACAGCTCCCATGCCATCTTCTTTAGGAAAACTTCATGGACCTCTGCTTCTCCATGGCCTCATGGCAGTGGACACCTCTCCCATATGGACTCCCAGATTGCATATTGCTTGTGGTTATTTGTATGCATGTCTACCCGACTAGACTGCGAGCATGTCCTCCAAAGCAGAAACAATATTTTATCTTTGTATTCTTTAGCACCTAACACAGTTCCTGGCACATTAAAAAAATTTCTGTATAGTTGTTTGCTTAATACTTTTTCCAAAAAGGGATTTGAAATGCCTTACTAAAAATACATAAAGAATAGCAGAAATGGGGCCGAAGAAAAACAGGGGTAAGGGAATTATAGAGTCAAAGCCAATAATAACAATGACAGAATACATAATAATATTTAAGTGTTTATATTTGAGTGCCAAGCACTGTTCTAATTGCTTTACATGCATTGTTCTCATTTATTCTTCATAATAATCCCTCGAGGTGATTACTATTATAATCACCATAAGATGAGAAAACAGAAGAGGCACAGAAAAGTTAAGTAACTTGCCCAAGTTCACACAGGTAGAAAGTGGGACTGGAACCCAGGGCCTGTGCTCTAACCACAGCCCTCCCAATGCCAAGGACAGGCATTCTGCATCACATCAATAAAAATGATTAAACTCCCCAATATAGGTCTCTTTATAAAAAATATCATATATTATAAATATGCACTGATGAACTAATATATTATGTCCATTGTAAAACACAAAAAATGGAAATTAAAATGGAAAAGAGAAAAATATAAATCACTTGGGAAGGTCTGCTGGGGTTCATCACGTGTAACCCTCAGGTACACGCAGCCCACTCCTGAGCACGTGGGTACAGCAGGTGTTTCTGTGACCTGGATCCAGGCAATAGAGAAGAGTGCTGACTACTCACCACAGCTGTTCTAGGGTAGCAAAATAATGTGGTTCAAGGGTGCACTTCCTGATTGCCTGAGTTAATCTAATAGTGATAATTGTTTTAAAAATCAACCATATTAATTGAGACTTTTCCATATGACAGTCACTGCACTAAAAGTTTTTCTTGCATTTCTTCAATTAATCCTTATCACAGTCCTGCGAGGCGATGACTATTATAATCGCCATTTTGTAAATGAGGAAATGGAGGCACAGGAGAGGTTAATTTGGCCAGCACGGGGTAGAGCTGAGATTTAAACCCATATTTATTGGCTTCTGAAGCCAACGGCCCTCATCACCTTTCTAACAGCCTCGGGAATTTTGAAAACAGACGATCTCAAACAATCATTTCTATTTACAAGATTTTTAAGAACACACCAAAATTGAGACAATGACATAACGAACCACCCTGAATGAATGGCATAATGATAACAATCCCTGATTTAATAACTGTCAATATTTTGCCATCTATATTTTTCTCTTTCTTTTTATCCTGACTTTTCGAAAGCAAATATCTGGTATCCTATCATTTCATCCCTAAAATATTACACATATATCTGACATAGTAGGACATTTAGTCCATAATCATCATACTTTTATTACTCCTAATAAATTTAACATTAATTCCTTAATACTCTCTAATAACCAGTCTATATTCAAATATACCGATCAAAATAACTTTAAAGCTGGAAAAAAATGTGCGATTGGAGTTGCAAATGAAACCAGAGAAGCCAGCATCAGCCTGACAACTCTCTCAAAGCAACTCTGAGAAACACTTGTCACTTTTTCTAGATAATAGCAAGGGATGGTAGCTCTTAATGAGCGTTACTATCCTGGGCTATGGCTTCTGACAGGAAAGAGGATGTTAGGTATTGTGTGTAGCCTGAGCACAATTGCCTGTAGAGAGTAGACATTCAACTAATTGTGATTTGATTGACACACTATCTCCCAGGTACTGTTTCCTTAAGGCCAAGCAGTGGAGTCAACATTTCATTCAATCTTTTCATTGATCTAGATGAGGAAACTGAGGGTCAGATTTGCCTAAGGGCCCATAGCTAGAAAGTGGAGGTGCTGAGATTCATCTCAGGCTGGTCGGATTCAGAATCTCAGTGGTCATCCATCTCTAAGTCATCGCCAAGGGACTCTGCTGGGGTGGTAGAGGTCTGAGACCTGGGTAGAAGCAAAAAGATGTGAGAGAAGGGTGGGGAAGAAAGGAAGAGAAGAAGGAAGGAGAAAAGGAACAGAGAAAAAGGAGGTTGTGGGGTGAACACCTCATTGCCCCCTAGCTAGCCTTGTACCTCCTCAGGAGAACTCCTATGGGGGTTTCCTTAACACTGAAGACTCCCCTTTGAGAGCCCAAGTGGCCTTGGGCTTCAGGGTCAGACAGCATGGCCTTGAGCAAAAATAACACAAAAGCCAACATTTACTGAACCTCTTTCTGAAACATCTGAAGCACCAAGACACCATATCAGGATGGGAAGATATTGCTGTCATGCAGCTCACACTCTAGAAGGAGGGATGGACATTAAGCAATTAGATTAGCTAGTGATATATAGCTGTCCCTTCCTGGGGGAAAAAAAAACAAAGATTGTAAGGGGCAAATCCGGGGAAGTACAATACCTGTAAACCAACTCTTCAGAAAGACAGAAAGAAAAAAAAAGTCCTGACTTGTAGCATTTGCTGATTTATTTCCAAGGTGTAAATATTCCCACCTTGGTGGATTTTCAGCTACGAATGGTTAGCGAACAGGTTCATAAAATTCCTGAGTATTTACCAGTCTGCTTGAGATGGTAGAAACTGGCTCCAGCATGCCACTAGAACCACAGGAACAAAGATATCTGGAGTGGACAATATTTTAGAATCAAAAGAATAAATAGATGGATGTCAACTGACTTGCATTTTCAGCAAAGCTGAACCCTCAAGAGGAGAAAGCTACCAAGGCCCTGGGGAACTCCCATATTCAGTGTAGTAGTTCCCAAAGTTTGTTGGAGGACAAGAATCCCCTGTAGGGCTTGTTCGTATACGCAATTTGCTGGACCCTACCCAGAATTTCTAATTCAGTTAGTCTGGGAAATGCTGGGACCAGGGACCACCTTTAAAGCCACTGACATAGGAAGAGGAGGTTGCTCTAGAAGAAGCAAAATAGGAGAGTAGGATGTTTTAGAAGCAAGACCAGCTGCCACTGGATTTGGGACCTTTGAGTACAGTGAACTCAACTGGCATCTGTTGGGTTTATAGAATGAAAGAAAAGACTTCGGAGCCTCCACCTTAAGACTGTAGAATTTAGATTCAGGGTTATAAGTGCCATTGTGTCCCTCAGGGCTGGCTCCAAACCTGGCACATATCAGAGACTCAAATATCTGTTCAGTGAGTGACAGAGTGAATGATTGAATTATTGAATGAATGGTGGACTAACATATAATTATTTAATAAGTCATTGAGTGGATAAATTAATTGAATGGACAGATGGATAAATTTGTCAATTCTTTATACCTCTCATAGAAAGAGGGTGACAGGGAAGGCAACTGAATCCAATAGCAGTGCCATTTATGAGTGTTTTATTAATAGCTCAGTGCTGAGAACTTCACAAGCGTTTTTTCATTTAATCCTCACAGCAAACTCTGAGAGAGTTATGAACATCATTTCATAAGTGAGGAATTAGGTAGGGAGAGATATGAAACTTGCTCAATGCCATACAGGGGCAGAACTGGAATTTCAACTCTGCCATTTTACTCCAAAGCCCCAGTCAATGCTCAATAAATACTTCACTCAATACAGGACTTGCTTTTTATAGCTGATGCAACTACAGGTGAGTCTCCATTTATACAACCCCTGGAAGGCTGTAAATGTAAACACGGTTAATTACTTAATTTAGCTCCTTATTTAAAGGAAGCTTTTCTATTGTTTATCCCTTTATAAGTAAAGGATTACCCCGATTCATCTGCTTCCTAAACTTAAATTTTGTTCAAAGCAAGGTACCTATTAACTAAAGACCTCTACTTGCAGGAATTGGTTTAAATATTGCTGAGAATCTGGGATATATAGTGTTTGGACACCTTACGACTAGGGCCACAATTTTCTGACACCCCATAGGACGGTATAAATAAAGGTAAATTAAATCTGTGTTCAAATTTGGAATCCATGAAAGAAGATGGATACATTCAATATATGTAAAAATAAAAAGATTTCTAGAGGATCAAAAGCACCATAAGCAAAGTCCAATAATGAGCCAGGAACTTGGGACAAAAATTTATAATTCATATTGTAGATCAAAGGTTAACTGTCTTAATATATGTGAAGTTCTCATAAATCAGTAAGAAAAAGACCCACAACTCAATAAAAAAGGGACCAAGGTAATTCACAGGAAACAGACACAAATTGCTGTTGGATTTATAAAAGACTGTGTCTTCCACATAATAAACAAAAACATAAACCAATTATTTGTGGGACTAATTTTTCACCTTTTATATTGACAAAAATAAAATATATATTTGGGCCACCACACTCTTGCTTTTGGGGAAATAAAGTGGTATAATGCCAAAGGATAGAAAATTGACAAAAATCTATACAAATTACTACTATAAATCCACTTTGAAGGTAAGTTATCCATGTGCAGGGTTATGTATGTACAAGGCCATTCATTGTGGCTTTAAGTACCAAAAGATGGAAATGACCTTCATATTCAGTAGAGGACTGGGGAAATACGCTATGTTCATTCATAAAATGGAGTTGGCTAATACAAAAGCTACCAGCCACAGGGGGCTGGTGAGCCCTTGAAATGTGGTTAGCCTGAATGGAGACGTATAAGAAGCATAAAGCACACACCGGATTTTGGAGACTTAGTATGAAAAAGTAATGTAAAATATCTCATTAATTTTTATATTGATTACCTGTTAAAATATTATTTTAGACATACGGGTTCAAATAAATTTATTAAAATCAATTTCACCTGTTCCTTTTTTTAATTTTTAAATTTTTTTTATTGTAAAATATAATCTCTCTATAAAAAAGCAATACATTTCCAAATATATTTTGACAAGAAGTTACAGAACAGATTTTGAAGTTTGGTATGGGTTACCGTTCCACGATTCTTTTGTTTTTCTTTCTAGCTGCTCCAAGAAACTGGAGACCAAAAGAAATATCAATATATTGTTTCAGCAGTCACACTCATTTGTTAAATCCTATCTTCTCTGTTGTACTCCTCCTTCTCTTTAAATGACATATATACATAAAAGCAATGAATTTCAAAGTACATGGCAACAATTAATTGTAGAACAGATTTCAGAGTTTGTTATGGTTTATAATTCTATAGTTTTAGGTTTTTATCCCTAGCTACTCTAAGGTACTGGAGATTAAAAGAAATATCAATAATGATTCAGCACTCATACTCATTTGTTAAACCCTACCCTCTCTGTATAACTCCATCACCTTTGATCTTTCTATCCCACTCTTTAGGGATATTTGGGCTATGGCTGTTCTAACTTTTTCATGTTGGAAGGGGCTGTCAGCTATATGGGGTAGGGGGAAGAAACTAGTTGATGCTCACCTGTTACTTTTAACTTTCTTTAACGTGACTTCTAGAAAATATAAAAGTATATGTGTGGCTGGCATTACATTTGTATTGTACAGTGGGGAGCTTTGAATAAAAAACGGGAGAAAAGCAAGGTGCGTGAGTGATTAATATACTACCACGTGTATTTTAAAGAAAGGAGCAGAGCGATTTGCTGAAAATGCTTCTGGAAGGACATCCTAGAAATAATATTGGCTGCTTTTGGGGAGGGAAAGGGTAGCCAGAGAACAGAGCTGGAATTTGAATCCTGAATCCTTCTGTAACTTATAAATTTTAAATCAAAATGTACGGGTATTTTGAATAATATATTTTTTAGTAAAAAATGTTTAACAGAGTACCAAAATATTCATCGAGAACTAAAAAAGAAAAACCCTATGCATTTACAATAAATACAGAAAAATGCACAGAAAATAAAAGAGCTGGCAGATAGGGAAGGCCAGGGGAATGGGCTGGGGACAGGACAGGGAAGTCTTGCTCAATTCACTCTCACTTTTTTACTATTTGAATCTTTTATAAAGATAAAGCTTAACTTGTGTACATCTAAGGAAAAAAAACTAGCTCAGAAAGAAATATATGGAGATGTTCACAATTGCTCTTCAGATCCTGAGATTATAGGTAAAATTTCATTCCTTCTACTCTTTTAAAATCATCCCCATTATTCTATAAATACTCCTACTTTTGTAATAGAAGCACCAACAGACCTTTTTTCCCCACTAGTTAGTTTTTTAAAAATACTTGAAAAGATTCCATTAGCCTTTTAAAGAACTTTAAACTATCTCACTTTATTGCTTTTTAAAATGGTAACAAGTAATGCAAACTCCTTTTAAAATGTCAAACAGCGAGAATGTAGAAAGAAAACGTACCTCATAATTCCATGACCTACGAGATAACCAGTATTCTTCAAAACTTTTAAAATACTGCATTTAAATTAAGAACAAAGAAATAATTTCAAATTCACTAGTGGGAGGGGCCAAGAACTGGAATAAACTTCTTTTATGTCAAGCACAGTTCTCAGTGCTTTCCATTTTTCTTCTCACTGGATCTCGGCGACAACCCCGAGTAACCAAGAGACAAGGCTGGGAAGGTCCAGACAATTTGCTCAAGGCCACGCTCTAGTAAGGGGCAGGGCTGGCATTCAAATCCAAGTACAGGAGACTGTCTAAACCTCTGCCTTGGGGGCCTGCCATCCTGCTGGGTGGGGCTGCGTGATTCTGGACCTGAGTCTCGCAGCCTTGTCCAGTGCTCCTGAGAATGGGAGTTTGATAAAGGATTTTTGACTTTGGTGATAAGCGTAGAGCTCGAGATTGGGAAAGGAGAAAATGATAATAGTGGAGTCGGGGGATAATCCATACTGGGGAGTAATTTATAGCGGTTGCCAGGGGCAAGGTAAGGAAGAGAGGGAGTGGAACTGGAAGCCAGGGAGAGCCTTACAGCCCTCCAAAGGGTTAACGCCAGGCAGGAAAGCCCCTGGGGAGAAGCTACCACCAAAGGCTGCAATCCCGGCCGCAGTCACCTCCCCCACCAGCAAGGACTAGACGGGCGGATAGGACTGGTTCCTCCTGGGATTCCCTGAGGCCCCTGGGCTGAGGTGAGCTGCGGGGAGGGACCGAAGTCCCGAGAACCGCATGCCCCACCTTCCTGTGGGGCTCAGAGAGTTAGGTGCCCTGGGATAGGTCCCCCCACCCCAGCCCCTGACAGATGCAGCTCTGACCCAGGTGTGCGTTGGAAAGGAGAGGTGTTGAGTCCCAAGCCTGGGGGATGCTCAGAGAATGGTGGGGGTGGCGGCCTTCGGAGAAAATGGGGTCTTTCTGGAAGGGGGTGGGGGCTGCACGAAGATCGGGGACGGTGAGTGGTTTTCCAGTCTCCCTGGTTCTCCTGGTCCTGCAGGGCCAGGGCTGGGGGAGCTGCCTCAGAGGGCCCCAAGTTCTCCCTCTGACCAACCACCCAAGGCCAGCTTCTGGGCTCCAGCTTTGCTCTCGGCACCCTCCCACCCTCCACCCTCGGTTGGCCGGGCCAGAGACCTTCTTCCTTTGGGCCTTTCTAGCTAAACCTTCTCTTCTCCCTTCCCCTCCCCACCCCCAAACTCTTTGGAAATCTTTCAACTTTCTTTCAAGTTTTCCCAGGGCAGTTTGGGGTCTGTTTCAGAGCTTGGCCAGGGCGCTTTAACACCCCCAGCTGGATAAAGTGGATGAGACAATAGCTGCTATCACTTTACCATTGGAAGTGACCCCCGAATTTGCACTTCTTTCATCTTGGGACCAGAGCACTTGAGGGTGGGCGATTTCCTGGGGGGGAGTGGCTTAAGCTGCTTCCCCACCGGCCAGTTGGCTGTAGACGGTCCATGCTCAAGGGTCCACTACAGATATGAAACCAATTCTGGAGTGAGAGTCAACTCAGCTGGGGACGCTGCCCGGGAAGGCCTTTCCCCGCAGGGCGATTTAAATGTCCAAGGCTGGAAGGTGGAGAGAGAAGTGGACACCCCCAGGGCTCTGGGCCACCCTCGAGGTCAGTAAAACTGGGAAGCCCCCAATCTCGGTAGGGAAGGACGGGTGCAGCTTGGAGGCCCCAGGGGAGTGATGGGCAGCCTGGGGGACAGTGAGGGGCCCAGGTCAAGGAACACCCCGAGAAGATGCTCTGAGCGTGGGTGGGAGCAAGTGTGGGGAAGGGAGGCGAGGCATTGTTTCAAGTTCTCTTTCTCCCCACCCCCACCTCCATCCCGGCCCCACCCCCACCCCTGCCCGCCGACCTCTCTCCCCTCCCCACCCTACACAATGGTCTGGCCTCGGCCCCTCCCCAAACTCTCCGAGTTTCCCGGGTTGGGTTCCCTGTCTCAGCTGCCCCAGGCCAGCCACTAGCCTCCTGGCACCCCAAGGGATGACTAATGCCCCTGTGGCTTCCTCTCGCAGGCCTCACTCCCCACCCCCTCTTGCCCCTCAGACACGTGGTCCAGTATAGCAGCTGAACTTGGCAACTCCGGGCTGCAGGGTTGACTCGGTGGCTTCAGGCCTATGCTGGGTGCCCTTGGTGGCGGGAGGGTCCTTGGGAGATAGCTAGTTGCCGCCAGTCAGCCCCTGGTGGCTGCCTGAGCCCAACTAGGCCACCAGGCCCCTGGGGAGGGAGCCAAGATGGCTGGCTCGCCTTCGGGCCCAGCGGGACACAGCCTGGGCAGCCGGGCCGGCTGACTGAGGGAGCAGGAGGCAGGCCCCGGAGGCGTGGAGCCACCCAGGTGAGAGACCTTCCGGCCAGGAGAATATCAAACCCCACGGCCCTGCCGAGGGCTGAGACCTTGTGGCCGCATGCTCATTGGGCCTGGTTAAGTGTACAGGCCACGGAGCCTGCTCTGGGAGGGATGGGGGAAAGGGAGGACCTGGGAGAGACACGAGGTCCTTGGAGAGCTACACGGAGCAGAGGATGAGGCTGGCAGGGAAGGAGTTTGTTCTAGAGGCCAGAGGCATGGCCCTGAGCCATAGCAGCCCATCCTTCCCTTGTCTGGCTTTGAGCCCTGGCTCACGCCTCTTAAAACTCAGGGACAGAGCCCAGGCCTGGGTTCTGAGACACTACCTGCTTGAAATGAGGTGACTGAGGGAAGAGGGAAGGTGGCCCTGGTGAACGTGGGGCTTTGCATCTTCTGCAGAGTTGTCTGTGTCCATCCATTCATTCACTTCTTGACTCCAGAGCCCTTTCTGTGCTCAGCTAGGCTGGGTGCGTTTGGATGCCCTCAGGCTGTCCATCTTTACCCACTTTCCCCAACGATCTCAAGCACACACCCCTGAACGGCGACGCTAGAGTCGTCTGGGTGTCTGTGTAATCCTTGAGGGCCTTGCTTCCTCAGTTTTGTGCCTTTTCATGTCCCTTCCAAGAGTCGTGCAGGCCAGGAGAGGCTGGCTGGGCGAAGCCTATAGTTTCGCTGTCTTTCCACGCCTCGTTCGCTGCACACACCTGGCAACCACCGTGTCTGCTTTGCATTGCAGGAAGGGAGCCATTGCCCAAAAGACTGTTACACCTGAACCCCATCACCAATTGTCTACTTAAGAATGCTTGGCCTGCCCCTGTGGCCCCTGCTCCTTTCCCCACTGACCCGGGGGCGGGGTGGAGCATAGAGTCTTGTGGGGAGAATCTATTTTTTTGTTAGCAAGTTTCGGGGGAAGCTAAAAGTGGCATGTTACCTATCCACATCCCTTACCTCTGGGGGAAAAGGAAGGAATGAGATACGGTGGAGCAGGGTGGAACAGGAACAGGGAAGAATAGGTAGGGTGGGGCGGGGTAGGGAGGGGTGGGGTTTGTGCATGAGGAAGCGTAAATCTGGACGTTGTGTTGGAAGGTGTCTGGATATCGCTGTCCCTGCTGCATGAATTCAGGCAAGTCAACTTTACCTCTCCGGGCCTCCATTTCCTTATCTGTCGAATGCCTAGGTTTGTTTTGCAGCTCCAAACATCCATGTGTTTCCAGTTACTTTTGATGATGAGCACATTGGGTGATGTATTCTGGGGGGTGGAATTACAGTGGTTCGGGGAGGGGGCCTCCAGAGACAGACTGCTTAGGTTTTATTGGTTGTGCGGTCTTGGGAAAGTATCCCCTGAGCTTCCGTTTGCCTGGGTATGACTCAGAAACGGGGGTCTTTGCCACAGTGCAGGTGTGATGGAGTTGTGGTTCACGCAGAGGGAAGGTGAGACCCGCAGAAAAACAAAATTACCTCTCAAAAGCCTGCCCCTTGAATGTCCACCCCATGAAAAGCCCACAGAAGCTAGAACCCAATAGAGGGAACGTCCAGCTTTGCTCAGGAAATCAGCTCGCTGGGTGAAAGCACAGGAAGAATCACCCACACGATTTAAATTAGTTTTTCCCTCTTTCTTTTGCTGAGACTTTGGTTGAATTACCTAAGTTAAATGCACACAGTAAGTAGTCATTAAATGGTGGCTGTTTTCATAATTTTGTTTGCAACATATCTAGCTGAGCACTCATTTACATGCAGCTGTATAGTAGCGTTTAACCAGTGACAGCGTGCAAGAAAAACAAAAAAACAACAGCATCTTTTTTGTTGGGATGACTATCTGCCAAAATTGAAAAAAAGCTCATCTGTATACACAGTTTGTTTTTTTAGGACTCAATTTTTATTGCATAAGAGAAGTGCTCTTTTTTTTTTTTTAACATTTTTATTGTGAAATATAAACACAAAACAATTTCAAAGTACATTTTAACAAGTAGTTATAGAGCAGATTTCAGAGTTTGGTGTGATTTACAATTCCAAAATTTCAGGGTTTTCCTTCTAGCTGCTCCAAGACACTGGAGACTAAAAGAAATATCAATATATTGATTTCAGCAGTCATACTCATTTGTTAAATCCTGTCTTCTCTGTTATAACTCCTCCTCCTTTGATCCTTCTCTCAATCTTTAGGGATATTTGGGTTCTGCTATTCTAACTTTTTTCATGTTGAAAAGGGGTGTTGACAATATGGGATGGGGGATGGAACTGATTGATGTTCTTGGGGAGACTGGGAACTTCTGGCCTAGGAATCCTCTGAAGGTTTTAGACTTCTGAAAAGTAAACATAGTGTGTGAGAAGTATTTTTTTTAATAAGGACTAACATGGTGAAGTTATCTCCTTGAGTTTAAAGAAAACTGTTTTTTAAAAAGTAAATATAAAATACATATCCGATTAACAGACTGGAAGCCCAATTCCTGGGTCAAATAAGACAATACAAGGGGAGATTTGGTTAGAGGCTATACCAGATTTGTCATGATATACAAATAAAAAACCCCACAAAAACTATAGCCTAGAAATTTTGTTGAGGTAATTCTGGTTACCAACTTTTAAAGTTTTATTTTTGTGATTATCAAGTAAAATTATGGTGGTGTTCCATCAGTGCTTAAAATTTTTTTTAAACTTTTTGAACCACAATCTACACTAAACAAACACATCCCTTTTTTTTTCTTTTTGTCTCCATGGGCAGGCACTGGGAATCGAACCCGGGTCTCCGGCATGGCAGGCAAGAACTCTGCCTGCTGAGCCACTGTGGCCAAAAACACATCCCTTTTAAGTGTACAGTTTGATGAGCTGACAGATGTATCCACCTAAACACACAGTTTTTAAACCTAAGGCTAATCTTGAGCAATTTGTTAAACTTTAAGAACAAAGATCTAAGAAATCAAAAGGATAATGGTTTCCTTTCTAATTTAAAATAGTGTCCATAAAGGAATAAGACTTTGCAACTCAACACTGAAAATGTACTAGGAATTGGGATGAGTAGTTTGTGTTGAAAAGCTGGCTGACAATTGAGGCAGGAGATGAATCACAGGCCCTAAAGAGCATCTGGTTTCAACTATTGGCTCCACTGCTTGCTTGTGTAACCTTGGAGGAAGTTAGTCCAACCTCAGCTGCCTCAGTTGCCTCACCTGTAAATTGGGGATAAAGGGTTGCTGTCAGAAATAAGTGAAAAACTCTTAGGGCGCAGTGCATAGCAAATAGAAAATGCCCAGTAGTTACTATCATGAGATTGGTGCTGAGCTTGTTTGCCATCTGCTTGAAAAGACTGTCTTTGTTCTAGGAGAGCAGTTCTCGGACTTTTTCATCTTACGATCTGTGTATGGCCTGAAAAGTGGGGGACCCAAAGAACTTTTGTTTACATAGGTTATAGCCATCAATATATTTTGTATTTGAAATTAAGAAGTATTAATTTATTTGAAAAAAGCAATAAACCTGTTAGACAGTAACATAAATAACAGTTTTAATGAAAAAAAAAAGCCACAAACAACGTTCCAGGACAAAAAACATATAGTAAGAAGAGTACATTATTCTTCATTTTCTCAAATTTCTTTAATATCTGGTAATGGAAGATAGATTCTCATATCTGTTTCTATATTCAATCTGTTGCGTTACATAGTTTTGGTTGGAGTACATGAAGAAGATTCCACTTCATCAATATGTAGGTGAAAAAAAGAAAAATCATTTTGGTAGACTTTTCAGTGGTATTCTTTGGTACCATATTAAAATTCAACAAGTAGGGCAGGCCACGGTGGCTCAGCAGGCAGAGTTCTCACCTGCCATGCTGGTGACCTGGGTTCCATTCCAGGTGCCTGCCCATGAGGAAAAAAAAAATTCAACAAGTGGTAGTTTTGCAAAGCTTAGTTAAAATGTGGAATCTTGAAACCATATCACTGAACTTTTTGCACCCTGTTATATTAACATCTATTGCTCTATCTTGTACTTTGAATGGATCTTTTATCTGTGCTTGACTTTATTAACATCAAATACTGGTTATGTGGAAAATATTGGTTCATTGAGTTATGTAGATCTTCCTGCTGACCAAGCTATAATATAGCATAAAAAATGACCTTTGTAATTCCCACCACCGGGTCTCATCAGAAAAGTATGTATTGGGAAACTCCAAGTTCGTTGTGATGGATACAGGTTTTCTAGTTAGTTTCATTCAAATCAATTTATCATTTGTAGAAAATACTACCTGTTTTTTTCCTTAAAGTGACAGGCTTATCTCATTGCTTCTTAAGAAAATGTCTATCAAATATTCCCGAGTCTAAATGACCAGTATCTGTCAGTCTCTTTCAAGTAAAATGATATTCCATGAAAAAAGCAGCTGGCTCAGCACATGATCCAAACATCACACAAAGCCCTGGTGCTTTGGTGTGCAGAAATGTTTTATGAGTCCTCCTGTTCTGTCACTAAATAGTGCAAAGACTTGTACATAAGGGTCACAGTTTAATAAGATTTGTAGTCTTCATTGCTTCATCAGGGACTTTTAAGTGAAACTAGATTTTTTTTTTTTTAACTGAGCAAGTGGTGGGGAAAAATACAACTCCTACAGTTTGATACTACTGACTCAATTGATACTAAGGTACCAAGTTTTACACAAATGCCACTACAGTGAAAAAAGACATAATATCTTATATTATTGTCTTGGTGTATATTAGAATTATCATAAAAATAGTTTAGCTTGCAGACCCAGGGGTCTGTGGACCATACTTTTTTTTTTTTTAAACACAGGCAGGCACCGGGAAATGAACCCGGTCTCCAGCATGGCAGGTGAGAACTCTGCCACTGAGCCTCCGTCGCACCGCCCTGTGGGCCATACTTTGAGAATCGTTCTTCCAGGGAAAGGCAGACCAATTTTGTCTAAAGCCTTTAGCAGGTGCAGAGGTACAACTGTTAGAGCTGCACAATATAGTATGCAAGAGCTAATACTACATTTCTCTCCATCTTTTATTTTCATTATCACATTTATGTCCATAGCAACTCAATGGTAGATACTTTTATTACCATCTCTATTTTGCAGATTAGAGTCCAGAAGCATAGAGAGATTACGTAACTTGCCCAGGTTGACCCAGCAACTATCATAGCCAGATTGAAGGCCAGGCTCCAGAGATAACACTTGTCCATGGTGCTCTTGAGCAACTGAACAAATACGAGGAGAAAATTAGTTATAATCTGCTGTGGGGGAATGGGAGAAGGTGGACATTGCCTCTGGGGAGAAGGTTCAGGACCTTCATCTGACCTCTGCCCTTTGACCCTGGCAGGATGACTTCTCGGGACCAGCTGGTGCAGCAGGTGCTGCAGGATCTGCAGGAAGCCGTGGAGTCCGAGGGCCAGGAGGGTCTCGTCCACGTGGCCATGGAGGCCAAGCGGGTCCTGTCTTCCTTCACCCTTCCCAGCTACCGGGAGGGGGTCCCGGGCCCCCAGGTGCTGGAGGTGGACTCAGTGGCCCTGAGCCTGTACCCCGAGGATGCTCCACGGAACATGCTGCCGCTCGTGTGCAAGGGCGAGGGCAGCCTGCTGTTCGAGGCAGCCAGCATGCTGCTGTGGGGCGACGCGGGGCTCAGCCTGGAGCTGCGGGCCCGCACCGCGGTGGAGATGCTGCTGCACCGACACTACTACCTGCAGGGCATGATCGACTCCAAGGTGATGCTGCAGGCCGTGCGCTACTCCCTGTGCTCCGAGGAGTCCCCCGAGATGACCAGCCTGCCGTCCGCCACGCTGGAGGCCATCTTCGACGCCGACGTCAAGGCCACCTGCTTCCCTAGCAGCTTCTCCAACGTCTGGCACTTGTACGCTCTCGCCTCTGTCCTGCAGCGCAACATCTACTCCGTCTACCCCATGCGCAACCTCAAGATCCGGCCGTACTTTAACCGCGTCATCCGGCCCCGCCGCTGTGACCACACGCCCTCCACGCTGCACATCATGTGGGCCGGCCAGCCCCTCACCAACCACCTCTTCCGCCACCAGTACTTTGCCCCCGTGGTGGGACTGGAGGAAGTGGAGGCCGAAGTCGCCAGCAGCGTGGCGCCGGCTCCCCCCGCGCTGCCACCGCCGGCCAAGACCCTGGAGCTGCTCAACCGCCAGCCGGGCCTCAGCTACTCCCACCTCTGCAAGCGCTACAGCGTCACCAAGAGCACCTTCTACCGCTGGCGGCGGCAGTCCCAGGAGCACCGGCAGAAGGCGGCCACCCGCTTCTCGGCCAAGTACTTCCTGCAGGACAGCTTCCACCGCGGGGGCGTCGTGCCGCTGCAGCAGTTCCTCCAGCGGTTCCCCGAGATCTCCCGTTCCACCTACTACGCCTGGAAGCACGAGCTGCTCGGCTCGGCCGCCTGCCAGGTCCTGAGCCCCCCGGAGGCCCGGGAGGCCCTGGCGATCGAGGAGAAGCCACCGGAAAAGCGGGTTGCCAAGGGGCTGGGGTGCCCCCCGCTGGCGGCAAGCCCCGGGGTGGTCTTAATGCAGCGGGCCAAGACGTACCTGGAGCACTGCATCTCCCTGAACACGCTGGTCCCCTACCGCTGCTTCAAACGCAGGTTCCCCGGCATCTCCAGGTCCACCTACTACAACTGGCGCCGGAAGGCCCTCCGGAGGAACCCCGGCTTCAAGCCCGCACCAGCCCTCTCGGCGGATGGGGCTCCCAAAGCAGCGTCTGCTGGGAGAGAGGCCGCCCTCCCCTGGAAGGCTGAGGCCAGAGAGGAGACAGGGAAGGCGAGGGCTGGGGAGTCACCCACCCCCCAGGAGCCCCCACCCGGGAGGATGCCCCTGTCCCGCTGGCAGAGGCGTCTGCGCCGGGCTGCCCGCAAGAAGGTGCTGAGCGGGCATCTCCCCTTCTGCCGCTTCCGCCTCCGCTACCCCACCCTGTCACCTTCCACCTTTTGGGTATGGAAGAGTCTTGCCCGAAGCTGGCCCAGACTCCCACCAGAGGCCCCGGCCTTGGGCAAAGGGGTGCAGGAGGCGGAGGGGAAGCCGGAGAAGGAGGCTGGCAGGAATGTCACGGGGGTGATGGCCCCACCCGAGGGGGCGTCTCTGGGAGAGGCTTCCTTGGAGGCCCTGGGAGGACCAGTAAGGGAAGGGGCCCTGCGAGAAGAGGGCGTGGCCCAGGGCTGTTCCTCCAGTGGGTCCCTGGCCAGCTACCCCATGGCAGCTGCGGCAGCGGGCGGCAGGGATGGCCAGGTGCTGGTGATGGACATGATCGCCACCGCAAAGTTCAAGGCCCAGGCCAAGCTGTTCTTGCAAAAGCGCTTCCAGTCCAAGAGCTTCCCCTCCTACAAGGAGTTCAGCGCCCTGTTCCCCTTCACTGCCCGCTCCACCTACTACATGTGGAAACGGGCCCTCTACGACGGCCTCACCCTGGTGGACGGCTGACGGAGGAGGCACACAGGGGCTGGGAGGAAAGGAGACCAGGGTGGACAGGGTCAGGGAGCTGGGTTGCCCTCTGGCCTGGCCAGGATGCCCTTTGCTCCAGCTACCAGGTGGGCTGCCCTCCGTCCAGGTAACGTTTGCGTTTCTTGGCTCCAGGGTGGGGAAAAGCCAGAAATGAGCCACCTGGTCTCTTGCAGAAAGCTCCGGGACCAAAGAGGTCCTCTTCAGTTGATTGCCATTTTAATTTTTATTGTGTTTCGGTTTTAATTTTTTGTTTTGATTTAACTGGGTTGTCTGGGCCCCCTTGCTGGTGTTGGAAGCCACATGGGTGGGGGTAGGGGGCGGGAGGGTTGGTTAGCCGAAGCTGCTTTTCCTGGGGACAAACGGATATCAGAACATGACCATCTGTTCCATTGGGCAAAATATGTGTCCTCAGTTCCTTTTCAGGGTCAGCAAAGATGTTTCCCAAAGGGACATTACAATTGAATGTGGAGCAGGCCAGGGATTCCTGCTGGGTTTCCCCAGCGAAGAGGGTGCCAGGCCAGCCTGAGCAGAAGCAGGAATGTATAGGGAGAACTATGGGTGACCTCTAAGGGAAGGCCAAGAGTCAGACTGTCGAGGGGCCGGCCTGCCCCCTGGCAGGGAATGTGGCTTGGTGGGGAGGCTGGCGAGGTGAGGTGCAGGCCCTGTTTGGGAGAAAAGGACCTCAAGTCTTTGTTTGCTGGTGCCTGGGCCATCAACAATGGCCCCACCCTTTTCTCCTCTGCCAGTCCTGGACCTCAGGGACCGCTGCCTTTCTGCTGAGTCTCTTCTCAGAGAAGTCCTCACAGAAGTCCTGTGTTGACTCACTCCCACCCGATCATCAGGAGGGGCGGGAGACCGAATTTGCCTAGTCCAAGAGTAAAGTTGGAAAACCAAAGAAATAAAGTGATGTGGTGCCCATAGCCCTTGGTCTCTGGTGTTTGTTTTGCCAAGATGTGACTGCGCATTCCACCTGCCCTTTTGGTTTAAGAAAAACTGAAAGTGACCATTTCTGTCTTGATGGGAAGTAACCAGGTCAGAGGGAGATATGCTGGGGACTCTGCTTAGAATTAATTCTAGAAGTGGCCTGGGCAGCTCCTCCAGCTGGGGTGGGGCTGCGGCTGCCTGGACAGACCCCTCCCATCAACCAAAAAAATTGGGGACTCTTAAATGCTCAGAGGCTAGGCCAGCACGGAAGGTCCAGTGTGCGCCTGCATGCATTCTATTTAACCCTTGCGATGCTCTCAGGCAGGCTTTGTCCCTACCACCGATAAGGAGACCGACCCTCAGAGTGGTTAGGTGGCATGCCCCTCTTGTGGGGCTGAGCTGTAAACTCTGGCTTGTTGGACTGAGCCATCATAAGGGAAGATTCCCTTTGGCCCTTTCTCTGTCTCGGCTTCCTGCAGTAACTGTTGTCATCCTTGAAGTGCTGGGGAGTCATTCTTGATTCCCCTCTTTTTCTCCCCCATGTTCAGTCCATCAGCAAGGCCTGTTGACTCTGACTCCAAAATATATCCAGGTTCCTCCCCTCCTCTCTGCTGCCACCGTCACTCCTAGACCACATCACAGCTGCCTTTCGCCTGTCACTGCCTACTGCCTGTCCCTTTTCTCTTGTCCCCATACAATCCATTCTCCACAGAGCTGCCAGAGACACCTGATTCTGCCTCTTTGCTGCCTGAAGTGCTTCGGTGGCTTTCCTTGACTCTTAGAATTTCTTGCTCTGCCTTGCAGAATTCATCATCTGACCCTGCCTCTTCCCCCAGCCTCTTCCTCCCACCCTTGTCCCCACCCCTGTCTGAACTCCAGCCACACCACTGCCTCTGGTCTTAGAGACCTGCTCCCACTCTCAGGCACTTAGTGTTTGTTCCTTTGGTCTAGGATGACTTCTTTGTTACCTTCCCATGGCAGTTTCCTCACCATTTAGATCTCCGAGGGTCACTATCACATCAGCCTTTTTTAATTCTCCACATGGTGCTTATTACCATCAAATTTCCTTATTTAATTACTGCCTGCCCCCCCTCCCTGCACTTTCATTAGAACATAAGCTTCATGCTGGCAGGGTTCTTCCTGATGTGCTCACACCGCTGGATTTCTAGCAGGTAGGTTCATACTTGGCGGAGCTAGTGAGGAATGAATGAAATGGGGCCACCATCCCTTCCTTGCTTTTATCCTATGGGGTTTAGATACTAGACTGGTTTTCAAATGGATTCTCAACTTAAACTATCCAGTTCTATCCTGGCAAAGGCCAGAATGATCTTAGTAAAACCCGATTTGACTCATTGCTGGATTTCCCACTGCTGTTAGCACAAAATGCAAGCTGTATAACACCCACCTGAACCTGGCCTCTACTTACCTCTCTGGCTCCTACCATTGACCGCCTATGCTCGGCCTTCCCACCCAAACTGATCCTGGCCCCTATCTACTTTCCTCCTATGTTAGTGCCAATCACACTGCATTGCCATTGATTGTCTGAGAGTTCTGTGGGGCAGGGCTGTGTGTATCCTGGTCTCCATTGAAGCCCCAGCATCTGACACAGTTGTTTGGTAGTTCCTTACATTTGGTGAAGGGGTGGACAAGGAATGTTACCATCTGGCGTAATTGTTCTGCGATAACTACCTAAAACCTGCAGGTGGCAATCTGGTGCAGCAAGAGACGAAGCTTCTGCCTTACAAGTAGGCACAGCCCTAAAAGGCTGTTTCCCATACCCAGCCCACCCTCCCTACCACCTGGGTCTTCAGGATGTGGCCCCAGCCTCCTCGCCGAGCATTGCCCTGGTGGGGCTCTGGATTCTCCAGTTTGCTCCCTTCCCTGCACTCTTAGACCAGAGCAGGCTGTGCAAAACCTAGAACAGGGTCTCAGAACCACCAGGTGGAAGCTCCTGGAGCTCATTAGGAGTGGATTCCGGGATGCCATCTAAATCTGCTGATTCCAGCTTTAAATGTTGAAAAGTCGGTGTGTGTGCATGGATGAGTTATTTAGTCCTGTGTTGACTCACTTTTTCCAGCTGTAAAATGGGGATTATAATAATGCCTATAATGTAGTACCGTGTACCTAGTAAGCGCTAGATGAGCATTTGCTATTTGTAATAATAATGTCCAGTTTGAGAACCCCTGGGAGTCCATTCTTGTTTTCTAGGGGAAAGCTGGTATCCAGGGAAAATCTTGTCCAAAGCTGCCCTCCAGACTAAAGACAATTCTATCTCGAGATTGAAAGGTCTTTTTGCCAGATGCCAGCACTGAATCCCAGGCCCATAGTACATCTTTTAGCTTCTGTTGATAAAAAATATGTCAATATGTATTGATTTGGAAAAGATTTTGCAAGTATGGATCTATTGTTCTTGTGTAGAAAAGCTGTTTCCTTTATTATCTGCTTAGAAAGACAGGACCTAAACCATGATCATATTTGCTAAGAATACTTCATGTTGATTTTGAAGTTGACATTTGTTGAAGTTATTTGTTGTTTTTGTTTTGCACCAATTCTTTCATAGATGCAGATATAGAAAGGAATTCTAGTGAAGTGAACAATGTGTGACTAAGGGAAGAAAGCAGCATGTGTGAGGTTAACTTTGCATCTTTCAACATTCCGTGCATTTGTAAAGTAAAACAACTGGTTCTAAAAATTAAAAATGTGAAAGTTTCATCCTAAAAGACAGTTTTAGTTTGCTAATGCTGCTTGAATGCAGTACACCGGAAATGGACCGGCTTTTATGAAGGGGATTTATTTAGTTACAAATTTACAGGACTTCAGAGAAAAGGCAGCTGGCTCTCCTCTGGCTTTCTCTGTCACATGGGAAGGCATACGGTGATATGTGCCAGCTCTTTCTCCTGGCTTCTGGGTTCAAAAGGCTTTCCCTGGGGTGTTTCCTCTTGACATCTCCAAAGGTCTGGGTTTGAGTGCTGAGCTCTCGCCTAACCTCTCCTTTTAAGCCTCACTCATGGAGGAAGGCACTCCCCTTAGCTGACCGTGGATGTAATTAGCCATAGATGAAATTCACGTGCTGGTGATTTAAGTCCAAGCAACAGATCAACTGGCACCATCACCTGGCCGAGTTGATACCTGAACCTAACCGCTATAAAGACCAATCAGGAGAAATAGGAATAAATTTTAAACAGCATTATATCATAGATTTATCCCCTGGGGTCCTGCATTTTGGTGGGGATGATCTTGCCTGCTATGATTCATAGGATTGCTCCTCAAATATTTTTCTGGAATCCAGCATCATGGCATTGCTGTGACCCTTGGACTTTTAGCTTTCACCACACATCCCAACTGGGCCCTCCTGGATGTCCTACTACTACCTAATTCTCACTAAGCACCAATGCTTAGTGCTCCTCTCTCATCCCCACCAGTCCAGTCTTCTCCCACTGTAGCCCACCCTGGTTGCTGTAATATTAGGTCATCAGTTGAATCAACCAGGAAGTTGGGAGTTTCCCACATTTCCATCCCAGCAATATCCAAGGAAATTTGCAAGCTTCAAATGGTTCTGTGTAGCTGGGTTATCACAGAGAAGAGACTTTGATTAGTCCATCATCCCTATCTTTTTCCTATGCACAACTTTCATACCAGATTCATACCTGGTCCCATCCAAGGCCACTGGCCAGCCAGAGCCTGATCCAATTGTGTATAGCCGAGGTGTTAGGGCAGCCTTGCTTGCAAGGGGGTCTGGCAGATGCCATAGGCTTCTACCTGGCAGTTTATGATGGGCTGAGTCCTGTGCTGTCAGCTGAGGATATGGAGCCATTTGACTCTTGCCCTAATAGCCTCAGTTTAAGCAGCTGTGGTGTGACCCAACATGACACAGACACAGAAACGTACATTGGAGTCACGAGGAAGGATGTGCTGGCTTTGCCTGGCATCTCACATGGCATCCTGAGCCTCTTCCTGACCTGTAGTTTCTTAGGGCAGCTCCTCTCTGTGAACACCAGCTGCCTCGGGGTACTTGGGAAGTGCCTCAGTTGGTCCACAAATGCCCTGGTCACTGGCTGCAAAACACTGCAGTTTGGTAGCTGTCACAGGAGGACCGGAAGCTAAGGGGTAGGGGCTGCAACACAAGGCAGCTGTTAGGATGGGGCTAGAAGGCCAGGAAGCAATGCTCAGGAAGGCAGTGCAGGGGGAGGCTGATGTGGCCCTCGGTGCTGTCTGGCCACCCTTGCTGGCCAAACTTCTAGCAGGAAAGTTCTCCTGTTTATGATCACCCCTCTCCAATCTGCCACTAGTGACACCCCAGGAGGTTTATGGAGCGTCATCCCCAGGCTCTTAATGTCCTCATTACTGGCTTATCTCATAGAAGAGGAGGAAGAGTAGGAGGGGCTTTCAGGGAAATGAAAAGCAGCAGAAAGTAGGTTTAATGGGGGAAAAAAAATTTCCATGGAAAATGACTTTGAAAATAGCATGAAATCCTCTTAACTCCAGCAGCTCCTCCCTGCCAGGCAGAAAAAGCTGGGGGGATGGAGATAGGAGGGCAGTCAGATGGAAACAGGGCAGACTGCTGCTCACACGCTAACCTCTGCTTGAGGAGACCACTAGGGTGGGATGGAAGAGGGGCAGGAGGGCTGCTGGGGTCATTCCCAGGGTCATCCCTGTTCCAGGCTGTAGCGCCCAGGATGTAGGCTGGGGAGAGGTCGGGGTTCAGGGGGAGGGAAAGCACAGGCTGTCAGGAGGTAGGGAGGTCGGCAGAGAGCCCCCAGCTCTGAGCGACTCTGGGTCTTCTCTCTTCTTCAGGCCCCAGCCCAGCCTGGCTCAGAAGAGGTGCCAGATTTCATGCAGTTTCATGGCCAGTGGGTGTTGTCAGTTAAGCCAAGCTCCGGGCTAGGTCCCCTGACTTTGGGCCAGAGTTATCTTTTGCAGTCATAAGTCAGAATTGGGGGTCAGCGATGGGGGCATAGCCGGGCTGCATTGCCATATCCAGGACAGGCCCCGATGGCTGTGGATTCTGCCCAACCTCAGACCTCACCTTCTGGGCATAGGAGGGAGGCTGGCATCTTTGGGGGTGTCCTCCCCGCTTCCCTCCCTTTCCCCGACCCATATTTGTGGAGGCCTAGGGGTGAGGGAGAGAAGGTTACAGAGCCGGTAAGATCTAGCCCTCCCAGGGTTGTTTATAAACACTGCATAACTGATTCCCAGTCCTAGGTTCAAGGGTTCCCAAGGGCTCAATAAGTACAGTTGGCAATTTTATGCCTTCATTTAGAATTTTAGATGATAAACTTAACTCATTTCATAGACAATAAAGACAAAACCCTTTTGCAATGATAATCTGCCAGGATATTTTATGCAACAAGGCTTTAGTTTTTACATTTTTTCTTGAACCAGGGCCTGCTAATATGCTATGGGCTGGAACAGAGGGAAGTAAGGGTGGTGTGTGGCCCCTGATGCAGGACCAGGGAAGGATTCCTGAAAGAGCCTTCTAAAGGACTCTTCAGCGCACCCAGGTGAGTGAAGGGGTGGGGGAGGTGGGCGGGGAGGGTCCAGGCCTGGAGCTGGGAAAGATCCTAGGGGGGCAGGATCTTGAACAGTCATTTGACCCAGGCACTTTGAAGAGGCCTGAGATGGTTTAAAATTACTGAAGTTGTGTAAACAAAAGACTTCTGGACCCCATCTCTGAGCTTTCCAGACGAGTGATACTTACATTTTGGGCAGAGCGGGGAAAATGAGACTGGAAGGCTAGGCAGGCTGTTGTGATGGAAGCCTAGGACAGAGAGACAGACTCAGCTCACAATCAGGGAGGAAGGGCTATCTCTGCAGCCAGAGGCATCCGCGACCGTTCACCTGGCGGCCTGAGTGGACCCTCCCTGGAACCGGTGTCTCCGCAGCTCTCCCTTTTTCGCTGTTTCTCTGGTTTCTAACCAACTCCCAGGTGTGCTGGAGCCTGCTCGCTCTGGCCCTCAGCAGTGATGACAGGCAGCTGGCTCAAAATTGGCCCTGATGGGATTATTTCCATCACAGCAATGGGCAGATACCACTAGTTGGGATTCTTTTCTCCTCAGAGAGCTGGCTGCTAAACATTTACCAACACAACCCCCTAAAAGCAGGTGGCCGGATAAAATACAGGTGCCCAGTTAAATTTAAATTTTCAGATAAATGAGGAATAATTTTTTTTTCAGTATAAGTATGTCTCAAATGTTGCATGGGGCATACTTAAACTAAAAAAATAATTCACTGTTTACCTGAAATGAAAAGTTAATTGGGTGTCCTATATTTGGCAACTCCATCCCCAGTAAGGATCTGACAGGTTGGCCCGTCCTGTCCCTTTCAGCAGCTCCCAGAGCAGCAGGGCCTTTCTCCTTGCCGTCACCTCATGCCCCAGCTGGCCTGGCCACAGGGCAGACCAGCACCTGGCCCTGGGCTCTCTCTCTTGCTCTGTTGACCAGCTCCACACGTAGGGTCCCTCCTCCAGCTTCCCAGAGGAGACACTCAGCTTCCACTCCAAACCCACTCATTTCTTAATTCAATAAGTAGCTTTTTGAATACCTACTATGCACCAGAACCTGTTGTAATTAGAGGGAATAAAACAGTGATCAGGTCAGATGCAGCCCTGCCCTCAGTGAAATTTGCATTTACTGGAAGCAGACTGACAATAGCCCAGAAAACAATAATTTTAGGTGGTGAAAAGAGCTGGGAAGGGATGTGGGTATAGAGCCGGGGGCTGACTTCAGATGGGGACCAGGAAAGACCTCTCTGTGGGATGATGTTACTTGGACTTGATGACTGACAAGAGCCAGTCATATGAAGGCCTAGGGGAGAGGGTTCTGGGCAGGCGAGGGACAGCTGGAGCTATCACAGGCACACCTGTCTGGTGAAGGCTTCCTCGGCTCTCCCCATCCCAGGGGGGAATGGTTCCTGAGAACGCCAGGCAGGAGCCTTGTAGGAGGTCATTGTAGGCCTGCCCTCCTAAAGGAAGCCTGTTCCCCTGAGGCCAGAGTCCCCTTTCTCCTCCCTTTGATGTGCTCTCAGGCTGGAGCTGGGGTGTCCACCCTGCCCCCTCCCCCCATTCTGAGCAGCTGCCCTTCCCGCAGGGGGTGCTGTGACCCGTGCTGGGCGAGAGTTGGGGGAGCTGCTGGCATGGGGGGAGGTCATGTGGCAGTGAAGGCAGGAGGTGGGCTGGACAAGAGAATCGATTTGGAGAGGGTAGAGGCCCTTTCCAGGGATATGGGATGGGTTGCTAGGATGGGGTGAGTGACATGGTGTTATGTGTTAAATTGTGTCCCTCCCCCCCACAAAAAAACCCACTCCCAAGTCCTAACCCCCTGACCCTGTGAATTTGATCTTATTTGGGAACAGGGTCTCTGAGGATGCGATTTGCTAAAGTGAGGCCAAATTGGATCAGGCTGGGCCCTAATCCGATATGACTGGTGTCCTTATAAGAGTGAACTTTGGACACAGACAGACAGACACGGAGACTAAGCAGCCATGTGAAGACAGAGGCAGGGGATGGAGTTAGGCTGCCACAAGCCAAGGAACAGCAAGCATCGCTGGCCACTGTCAGAAGCCAGGAGAGAGGTCTGGAACAGTTTCTGCCCTACAGACTTCAGAAGAAGCCTGGCCGTGCTGACAACTTGCTTTTGAACTTCTAGGCTCCAAAACTGCGAGACGGTCAAGTTCTGCTGTTTTAAGCCACCCATTTTGTCGTGCGTTGTTTTTGCCTTCAGACAACGAATACAGCCATTGGCAGGCGCTTTATTGTTATAAGAGCCTCATTACCCGGAAAGTTGTATGTTGCCTTTCTTGGTGATGGATTTAGCTACTTGGGAGTTTTTATTTTAATGATGTCACTGAGTGGGAACATGTACAGACAGATATTAGCATTTGCTATAAAGCTACTACAATCAAAACAATATGGTATAATATGTAAACTTTCATCAAGTTGTATATTTAAGATATTTGCACTTTTCTATGTGAGCTAAGCTTAAATTAACAAAGAATGTAATGACGAGAACCTGCTGGTTAAAAACAAAACAAAACACAATATGACATCGCTTCTCGGCCTTTTGGCTAAGATCAAGTGTAGTATCTGTTCTTATCAGTTTAATATCTGATACGTCCTCTATCCGAGGACAATACATAAAATGGATTTTTGGAGCAGGGAGATGGAATAGGAGCTTGCTCCGTCCACTCCACGCATCGACCTGGTATTGTGGTACTTCCGGGAACGGTACACCCCCGCCTCGGGGGAACAATAAATGAATAAAAAATCAGAAAAACAACAACAACAAAAACACAATATGACAAAGGAAAAGACGAATAGACAGGAGTTGAAGCGTGGATCAGTGATCCTAGCACATATGGGACCCTTTTAAAAAAAATATATATTTTTATTGAGAAATCTTCACATATATACAGTCCATCCACAATATACAACCAATGGCTTACAATATTATTGCATATTTATGTATTTATCATCCTGATCAGTTTTTGAACATTTGCATCACTCCAGAAAAGAAATAAAAGGAAAAAACTTATACATCCCATATCCTTGCCCCTCCCTTTTATTGACCACTAGTATTTCAATCTACCCAATTTTTTTTACCTTTTCGCCCCCACTATTATTATTATTGCTGCTGCTGTTGTTGTTATTGGCATGGGCAGGCTCTGGGAATCGAACTGGGTCTCCAGCAGGGCAGACGAGAATTCTGCCACTGAGCCACCATTGCACAGCTCCCTCACTATTATTTATTTATTTATTTTCCCTTTTTTTTTTTTACTCATCTGTCCATACCCTGGATAAAACGAACATCAGACAAGATTTTCACAATCACACGGTTACACTGCAAAAGCTATATATTACAGGGTGTTGAAAATTGATAGTAATTAATATTTAAAAATTTTAACTTACGTGTGAGACTAAAGCAAAAAATGTTTATTTGGTACAAAATTTATATTTTGACTGGTGCATTTCCTAACATAACTTATGTAGACAGCTTAATTGAACACCATAAATACATGGAACCTTGTGTAGGGCATGAGATTTTGTTGGGTTGTCCAGAGTGATGCCCAGATAAATCCTAGAGTGATTTGATCAGTGAGTGGAAAAGTATTTGCAAAGTCCCCTTCAGGGAATGGTGAGAACAGGGAGAAATTCAACTTCTCCAAGTTGAATTCTTGATATTCTCACAAGCAGTTGGACAACCAAAGCTATAGGCTGAGCCCCCAATCTTGGGGTTTGTTCATATGAAACTTAACCCCACAAAAGGTAGGTCCAGCCTACTTAAAATTAGGCCTAAGAGTCACCCCCAAGAGAGCCTCTTTTGTTGCTCAGATGTGGCCTCTCTCTCCAGCCAACACAATAAGCAAACCCACCACCCTTCCCCTGTCTACGTGGGACATGACTCCCAGGGGGGAGTAACTTCCTGGCAATGTCGGACAGAAATCCTAGAATGAGCTGAGGCTCAGTATCAAGGGATTGAGAAAACCTTCTTGACCAAAAGGGAGAAGAGTGAAATGAGACAAAATAAAGTGTCAATGGCTGAGAGATTCCAAACAGAGTCGAGAGGTTATCCTGGAGGTTATTCTTATGCATTAAGTAGATATCACCTTGTTATCCAACAGGAAATGGAGAGGTTGGAGGGAACTGCCTGAAAATGTAGAGCTGTGTTCTAGTAGCCATGTTTCTTGAAGATGATTGTATAATGATATAGCTTTCACAATGTGACTGTGTGATTGTGAAAACCATGTGTCTGATACTCCTTTTATCTACCTTATCAACAGACGAGTAAAACATATGGAATAAAAATAAATAATAGGGGGAACAAATGTTAAAATAAACTTAGATTGAAATGCTAGTGATCAGTGAAAGGGAGGGGTAAGGGGTATGGTAGGTATGAATTTTTTTTCTGTTGTCTTTTTATTTTATTTCTTTTTCTGAACTGATGCAAATGTTTTAAGAAATGATCATGGTGATAAATATGCAACTATGTGATGATATTGTGAATTACTGATTATATATGTAGAACGAAATGATCATATGTTAAGAATGTTTGTGTTTCTTTCTTGTCATATTTTTAAAAAAATTTAAAAATTAATGAAAAAATTTTTAAAAAGCTATATATTATACAATCGTCTTCAAGAATCAAGGCTACTGGAATACAGCTCAAAAGTTCCAGGTACTTCTCTCCAGCCACTCCAATACATCACAAACTAAAAAGGGTATCTATATAATGCATAAGAATAACCTCCAGGATAACCTCTCGACTCTGTTTAAAAATTTCAGGCACTGAAACTTTGTCTCATTTCTGTCTTCTCCCTTTTAGTTGAGAAGGCTTTCTCAGTCCCATGATGTCAGGTCCCAGCTCATCCCTGGAGGGTCATGTCTCAAATTGCCAGGGAGGTTTACACCCCTGGGAGTCATGTCCTACTTAGAGGGGAGGGCAGTGAGTTCATCTGCCAACTTGGCTTAGAGAGAGGCCACATCTGAGCAACAAAAGGGAGTCTCTGGAAGTGACTCTTAGGCATAATAATAAGTAGGCTTAGCTTCTTTGCAGAAATAAGTTTCACAGGGGTGAGCCCCAAGATCGAGGGCTCAAACTATTGAATTAGTTGTCCCCACTGCTTGTGAGAATATCAGGAATTCCCCAGATGGGGAAGTTGAGTATTTCCCCCTTTTTCCCTATTCCTCCAAGGGGACTTTGCAAATACTTCTTTTTTCACTGCCCAAATTACTCTGGGATACTCGGGGCATCACACTAACCTGGACAAACCAACAAGATCTCACGCTGTAGTCAAGATTCCATGTACCTATAGTATTCAAATAAACTGACCATCCAAGTTAAATTAGATAATGCGCTACCCAAAATAAAAACTTTGAACCAAATAAACCTTTGGTCTCACACAGGAGTTGAAGTTTTAAAATATGAATCAATATATGGGACCTTCATAAAATAGTGGCAGCATTTCAGTTCGGTGGGAAAGAAATGGATTAATAACTTGTGGCAAAATGAGTTATCCATCTGGAATAAAATAGACCTCACCCCACAAATATGCCAACTTCAACAAAGGGAATTGATTTCTGGGATAAGGGGTTCTGCTAGGAAAGGATGCCTTTCCTACTGGGAAGCTGTGGTGGTCCCTTTCCTGCCTCCCGCCAGCCCCATGACCCTGATGGGAAGGACTGTGGGAAGTCATCCCCTGGGGAGCACTCCCTGAGCCTTCTGGTCTCAATAACTTCCTGCCTCTGTCCAGCCTGGAGCTGTTGTCAGCTCTCTTGGGGCTGTGAGAGGATGGCAGGGGACCCCACAACTCCATCTTCATCCTGTGTGTCCACTGAGGCACTGAGCAGCTTGAGCCTGACCACTCTCAATAACTTTCATCTGAGGCCCATCCGGAGAAAGGCCTAGCTGGGTGTGGAACTCAACCCTGACCGTCCTTTAATCACCTGGGGACTTTTTGAACTGGTCAGACTTGCATACAGAAACACATACTCATCAAAATATTTGTACAAGAATGTTCGTAGAAGCTTATTTATAATAACCCCAAACTGGAAACGATCCAAATGCTAGAACAGGCAAATCTAAACTATGGGGCGGGGTGGAGTGGGGACCAGGACGGTGATTGCCTCTTGGGGGAAGGGTCTTGGGGGGGAGGGATTGACAGGAAAGGAGCCTGAGGGAACTTTCTGGAGTGATGATGTCCTACGTCTTGATAGGGCGTGAGTTCCTTCCCACAGGTGTATACATTTGTCCAAAGGCACATGCATGTGTGCACAAAGATTTTTGCAGTTCATTATAATGTAAATTTTATCTAAAAAGAAAAACCTCCAACTTTAACCCAATAAACTCTAGTGATATGCCTGTTAAAGTATATTTAGTAGGAAGTGGACAGAAATTTATAATTTACTTTGACATACATAAAACTTAGGATGGAGTGATGGGTGGATGGTTGGATGGAGGGATAGTGGGTGGACAGGTAATGATAATGGGAGAAAAAGCTGGGTGTTAACTGTAAAATTCTTTCAACTTTGTTGAATGTTTGAATCTTTTTTTATAATAAAATATTGAGGAAAATCAAATGTCCTAATGAAGTCTTACCCAAGAATTACTGGATCTCAAGGTATACTACTTTCAAACATTCTATGTGACAGATGGTGTTTAAGTGACAAAGATTATTAGTCTGTCCTACTTAGCCCCACTAGCTAAAGCTGTTATAGTCTATATCAAACAAATGGAAAGTAAGTGACAAATAAAGCAACAAACTGACCTGTCGATAAATGAGATATGATGCCTGGATGCATCTCCAGTAGCTGTGATGTCAGTATGGGATGTGGCTGGGAATAAGGATTTTTAAAACCTCCCTAGGTGGTCTTAATGTTCAACTAGTGCCTGAAGGCCAATGTGGTCCCGGGCACATGGTAGGTCCTTAACAAACTCAACAAATATTGGTTGAATGAATAGTTGAACTGTCCAATGAAAGGATGGATAGATGTGTGTTACAAGCTGATGCTAATGATACAAAAAAATACAGACAATAAAATAGGCCTCACTAGTATCAAATTCAGATTTGGGATGGGGAGAGGCAAGGAGAGAGACTCTGGGGTGAAGCAGAAACTGAATAAAAGAGGGCCACAAAAGGCAATAAGATGTACTTCCTGGTTAGATACAGGTGGGCCCTACCCTGCCTCCCAGAATCCCTAGAGCTGGGGGGTGGGAGGCTCCAAGAGAAGCCCCAGTAGGCCTATGACAAGGGAAAGAGTCACTAGGGTTCAGAGCAAGCTGGGGAGCTGGTTCTCCTGCATGCTTGGGGTCTTCAGGGTTTTGGGGGGAGGGGCATTAGAGCCCCATTCCTTTCCATTCTGGAGGGCACTGAGCTCAGAAGGCCTGGTACCGACCCCACTCCATAGAGGAGTGGTCAGCTGCGTGGCTTTGGGTATGCTCTATGTCCCCACTCATGAACTGGGGACAATAGAAATATGGGCTATTAGAAAAATCAGAGAAAAATATGTAGGAAAACCACTCAGGAACTGGAAAGCCCTGGGTAGTCACTACATCCTCAAAGCCCTTTCATTCCCAGTCCCCAGTTCCACCCCAGATCAATTCGGTAATTTCTGGATCCAGCTTAAACCCCCTTTTCCTCAGAGCCTCAGCCTCTGGCCATATTGCAATAGTGAGGTTTTGTCCTTCTGATTTCTCCCAAAGCACCTTTGGGATAAGGTGCTTATTGAGAGCAGGAGTGCCCAGAAAGCAGCTATTGCTTTTTTATTGTGCTAAAATATATATAACATCAAATTTGCAATTTTAACCATTAAAAAAAAATTTTATTGAGATATCTTCACACATCATACAAAGTGTGCAATCAGTGGCTCACAATATCATCACATAGTTGTGTATTCATCACCATGATCATTTTTAGAACATTTGCATCTTTCCAGAAAAAGAAATAAAAGGAGAAAAGAAATAGCTCATATGTCCCATGCCCCTTACCCCTCCCTTTCATTGACCACCAGTATTGCAATCTACTCACTTTTTTTACCTTTTATCCTTCCCCATCATTTATTTATTTTTGTCCTTATTTTTTCACTTATCTGTCCATACCTTGGATAAAGGGAGCGTCAGCCACAAGGTTTTCATAATCACATGGTCACATTGTAAAAGTTACATAGTTATAATTGTCTTCAAGAATCAATGCTACTGAAATATAGTGCCAGGACACCATAAACTAAAAAGGAATATCTATATAATGCATAAGAACAACTTCCAGGATAACCTCTCATCTTGTTTGAAATCTCTCAGTCACTGAAACATTATTTTGTCTCATTTCTCTCTTCCCCCTTTTGTCAAGAAGGTTTTCTCAATGCCATGATCCTGGGTCGTGGCTCATCCACAGGAGTCATGCCACGTGTTGCAGGGAGATTTACACCCCTGGGAGTCATGTCTCACGTAGAGGGCAGGGCAGTGAGTTCACCTGCTGAGTTGGCTTAGAGAGAGAGGCCACATATGAGCAACAAAAGAGTTATTCTGGGGGTGACTTTTAGGCATAATTAAAAGTAGGCTTAACCTCTCCTTTGCAGGAGTAACTTTCATATGAGCAAGCCCCAAGATCGAGGGCTTGGCCTATTAAATTAAGCCATTTTAGCCATTTTTAAGTATCCAATTCAGTGGCATTAAATATGTTCATAGTGTTGTACAACTATCACCAAATCTATTTCCAAAACTTTTTCATCTCAAAGAGAAACTATCCATTAAGTAACAACTCCCCCTTTTCCCACCCTACCCACCCCTTAGCACCTAGTTACCTCTAACCTACTTTCTGTCTCTATGAATGAATTAGCCTATTCTAGATAAGGGAAGCAGCTATTTGGGCCCAGCTCTCTTAGTGCCCAGCACAGTGGGACAGTGAGTTCAGGCAAAGCTGTTTCTGGCATCCAAGCTTCCAGCAGGGCAGTCGCAGAGCAAGATCCTGAGTGGGGCCCGGGGTAGAGGGAAGGATTGGGCAGCAGAGCAGGCACTTCTGGAGTCATTCCCTTGACTCTCCCATATAAAATATAGGGCAGCCAGTTAAATCCGGATTTCAGATAAACAAGGAGTCTCATCTTAGTATGAGTATCTTCCAAATATTGTATTGGCATCCTATACTTTTATTTCCTAAATCTGGCAACCCCATTCACCATGCCCTTTCTCAACCCCACGCGCCGTCCTTCCTGGGTCCACAGTCTGGGACTTCCATCCTGGAGCCATGGGTTAAAGTCAATTCTCATTTCCTAAGCAGAAGATAGCATTCCTATTAGGTGGGAACACGGTCCAACCACTGCCCCTAAACTCCCCTCTCTGGATTTTCAGGGACTGCTGGGTAATGTTGGTGATATTTGGGTCCATTTATTTATCAGGTACTTACTACAGATCAGACTAGGTCCCAGCCCTCAGGATGCATAAAATCTGCGTGAGGAGGAGGTGGGAACAGACCAGATTCACAAACAAACTATAATGACATGAAACATTTACCCTGGAAATGTGTACAAAGTGGAAGATGCGGTTACATTTTCCGCAGGTGACAGCAGGGAGGGTTGGGGCAGGCAGCTTCTGAACTGGGAGGTGGAAGATTTCCTGGGAAGAAAAGTGTCTCCTAGGATGAAAACCCCTGAAATAAAGGGAAGGAGATCCTCTAGCAGGGCTCCTGGGAGGTGGATGAGACCTGGGCAGAGCACCAGGCCAGAGAAAGTGATGGGACTAGGCAGCGAAGGGCAGGCTGAGGGGCCCGGCCACGCCCTGTGAACTCTGACCGCAGGGTTTGGAAGGTGGTGTGGGCCTCAGATGCTCTGCGTATGCCCTGAAAATTGTGCGTGTAGGTGTGCATTTTTCTGGGGAGTGTCCCCAGCTGCCTTCAAACTTTCAAAGAGGTCTGTGTCCCAAAAACCTCAAGTAATTAATTGTAGGCAAAGCTAAAGATTATTATTGCTTCACCAAGGCCCCCTGGGCTCCAGCCAAGCCCCACCTCTGTCCACTCCTCAGCTGGGCACTGGTTCCGGGCCTGCGGTCGCTCCTGGACCACGTCTTCTCTACCTGCCTGCTCTCGCACCCTCCCCACCCACCACTCTGGAACCAACCCCAGGGACCTTTCCCACCTCGGCCGCCTCTCAGCCCGACAGCAGCTGTTGGGCTCCCACGTTGAGGTCCCTCCTCTCCATGGAGGCCGTACCTACTGCCACCCCCTCTTTACCTGCCACAGTTTCCTTCCGCCCCCTCCCTCTCCTGACCTCATTCCACCCCTTCCCTCTGCCAAGGCAGCTCTCAAATGTCAACAATGAGTGATGAGCCATGTCCCAGGTGTCACCTCAGGGTACCTCCTCCTCCTCATCTTCTGGAAAGCCCCCCTCCTTCTCTTACCTCCTTACCCCTGCCTATCTGGAATCTGCCATTCCCAAGACAACTGCTTTTCTATTTCTCTCTCTGGCTTCTCTGGCTTTGTCCTTACCTTTAAAATAGGAGTTTCAAAAAGCAGGTGATGTATGCACGTGGAAAAAAAAAAAAAGGCAAACAGAAGAAAACAGTATATAGTGGAAATTACATCTCTTTCCTGCCCTGATTTTCAAGTCCCAAAACTTTCTCCCTAGAGGCAACTGCTATTACCAACCTTTGATGTCCTTCCAGAACTGCCCTGCCCAATACCGTAGCCTTTAGCTACAGGTCACTATTGAGCACTTTGAGAGGTACTGTACATGTGAAATATCTTTATTTTAAAGATTTCAAAGCTTTAAAATAAAAAAAATACAAAATCTCATTAATATATGGTACGTGTGCTGGTCTGATCTGTGGTGGACCCTAGAAAAGCCATGCCCTTTGATCCTCATTCAATATTGCTGGGTGGGAGCATTTTGATTGTTTCCTTGAAGATGTGACCCACCCAACTGTGGGTGGTAACTTTTGATTAGATGATTTCCATGGAGATGTGTCCCCACCCACTGAAGGTGGGGTTGCTTGCTGGAATCCTCTAAAAGAGGAAACATTTTGGAGAGAGTCCCTTTTTGGGAGAGCCACGTGAAAGCCAGCAGACACCACCATGTTTGCCATGTGCCCTTCCAGCTGAGAGAGAAACGTTGAATGTCATTGGCCTTCTTGAACCAAGGTATCTTTCCCTGGATTCCTTAAATTGGACATGTCTATAGACTTGTTTTAATTGGGACGTTTTCTTGGCCTTGGAACTGTAAACTAGCAACTCATTAAATTCCCTCTTCTAAAAGCCATTCTGTTTCTGGTATATTGCATTCCGGCAGCTAGCAAACTCGAACAGTACGTGAATAAAACTGTGATAAAAATCTCATTAATAATTTAAAAATACTGATTACATTTTGAAATGACAGTATGTGGATATATTGGATTAGATAAAGCATATTAAAATTAATTGCACCATTTCTTTTTATCTTTTAACAGACCTACTGGAATATTTAAAATTACACGTATGGCTTGCATTTGTGGCTTACATTATAATTTAACTGGTCAACAAATCTAGTCTTTGCATATATATCTACACATATATGTATATATGTGTGCAGACTTGTGCAAATTCCTTTATGTACTCAACAGAGATTGTAACCTATTAGTATATCTAAGCCTGCCTCACTCTTTTAAATGCCTGCACAGCATTCCATTAGATGACTGTACCAGCATTTGTGCAGCCCGCGCTCCATGGGTGAGTATTTAGGCCCAATCTTTTAATGCTTCCATAACACAATGCTTCAGCAAGTATCTTCCAACCTGTATTTTTTGGGCAAATGGGCAAGGAAGTCTGCAACATGAGTTCCTACAAGGAGAGTTCTTGGAGGGCTGCTGCTGGCTTATCTCTTTGGGCCCCGGGGGGAAGTGCTTTGCACATGAACCAGAATCTGAGACTTGGAGAGCTTCTGGGCTGGAAAAGGCCTCAGAGCTCACCTAGGGCCTTCTGTATTCATCTGTGCTAAGCACAGGTGCTTCACAGACGAGGTCTCTGCCCTCGAGAAGCTCATAGTTGGTTAATAAGGAGATGGGCACAAAATCAAATGTCTAAAATCAGTCGAGTGCTTTAAGGTCGGTACGTGTAAGATACACGGAGGACGTTTGACGGATGGCGGAACCCAATCCCACCGACTGAAGTGACGTCATCGCGGTCTCTGGTCTGGGTCTCTCTCCGCGTTTAGAAAGGATGTCCTTTGAGGCTCGGGATCTTTCTACTGTTTTGTATCTTTCATAAGCTTGAGCTCCCCTCACCCTGCAATAGATATATGGTAGTTGTTTGTATTTAAAACACCGAGATAAGCATTTTCATACCTGAGCTCATTTAAATAAACCCATAACAGGTGGGTGAAGTCAGTCAGTCCCTGACACCAGCGCCACGGCCCTAACCATCGGGTTCTCCTGCACTCCTGTCCCCCCACCCCCACCCCGCATTGGTGCCTGTGTCTGTTCCTAAAACGTTGAGATGGTTCCTAGGCCAGATGAGTCCTGAGATCCAGAGGTGCCAATCTATCCAAGAATATCAACCAGTCCCATCCCCCTGTCCTATATTGAGGACACCCCTTCTCAACATGAAAATAGTTAGAAAGGGCACAGCCCAAATATCCCTGAAGACTGGGAGAAGGATCAAAGGAGCAGGAGGAGTTTTAACAGAGAAGATAGGAGTTTAACAAATGAGTATGACTGCTGAATTGTTATATTGATATTTCTTTTTAGTCTCTAGTGTCTTGGAGCAGCTAGAAGGAAAAACTTGAAATTGTCAAACTGTAGCCCATACCAAACTTTGAAATCTGTTTGATAACTACTTGTTAAAATGTACTTTGAAATGTATTGCTTTTTTCTATATATGTCATATTTCACAATTTAAAAATGTTAAAAAAAAAAAAAAGCCCAGCAACTGACACATGCTGACACTCAAAAATCCATGTCTGAAACTCTGGCATAGTCTCATTCCCTACCAGTGGTTGAGAAGAAACAAACTGACTTTTCCTTCATCTCACCTGAGTGGGAGTCTCTTCCTGGGGGAACCTCTGACTCCAGTACTGTCTCTCCCAGCAACCCTTCTCAACACACGGGTCGCTCTCATGGCAGGGTGACCTCTGTCTGTGGCATGGGGCAATTTGGTGGAGAAGGAGTGTGGCAGCAAGGGCCTATCCTCACAGGCATGATTCCTGTGTCTCTGGCTGGGTACCAACTTTCGCCCCCACCCCTGTGCATGATGACTCTCCATCAGCCCTAGTGCTCCTTTTCCCCAAGATTCCTGCTCCCTCTTTAAGGTATTTTTCTGGGTCCCACCAAGGCAGGCTATGGGTTCCTGTGTCTCTGTCCTCTTCAGCTCTCAGTGGCCACGCCAGGGAGGATCAAAGGCTATTCCTGGTTTTCATCAACCACCATGTAGCTTCACAGGTGTTGCATAGGTTTGCTGGCCTTCTTCGGGTTACAGGGAGAGGAAACCCTAAAATATTTTTGGGGTAAAAACATGTGGTCCTTTCTCCATGACTCCCATCATTGCTCATGGTCATTCAGGGAAGGGAAGAGGAAAGAAGAAACGGAGGAAGTGAGGAGATCAAAGAGAGACATACCTGTGACTCTGGTGGCATCAGACTTGAGGGACTGGATAGAGTAGTGGCCAAGGCATGTGGACTGTGGAGCCTGACAGCCTGGGTGTAAATTCCCACTGACTAGCTGGATTCAAATCCCAGCTTTCCACCTACCAGCTGTGTGACTGTAGGCAAGTTACTTTACCTCTCTGGACCTCAGTTTTCTTAACACTAAAACAAGGATACTAATGGAACCTACTTCTTAAGAATGTTGCAAGGATTCATAGGCTAATATTAATATTTGTAAAGTACTTAGAACAATGCATGACACAGAGTACGCCCTCAATAATTTTTATTATTAGGTTTTAATTTATGTAGTTAGTCATATATCTCTTTGACAGTGATTTTGTTTTTGTTTGCTTAAGTTATCATTTACCTGGACACTAGAGTTAAATGGTGAGAGACATGATCTCCCATATTTTGGTGGTGCAGAGATAGACATGGACCAAATAGTCCCAGAAATAAATGTACAGTTGCAGCTGGGATCTGGGTTTTTAAGGGGCATATAGGCTCAAAGAATGCACAATGATGGGGATAGATCTAGCCAGGCTGGTGGAGGAAGGTTCCTCCAGAAACTAGTGAATGGGAGTTAACTCATCTGAAAAGGGAAGGAAAAGCATTTTAGGCAGAAGGAACAGCATGTGCAAAGACCTTGCAGGTCAGAAGGGCTGTAGGAAGGCAGACATGACAGGGTGCAGAGAGTTTGGGGGTGAGTAGTGTAAGATGGAGCTGGGACATGGGCAGGGGCTTGCAGGCACGTCAAGGGGCTTGATTTTTCTTTTTAAATTTTGTTTTTAAACCTAACAACAAACAAACATGAACTTTATCACCACATGATCATTCCATTCTTGGTGTATAATCAATGACTCTCAATATCATCACATAGTTGTGTATTCATCACCATGATCATTTCTTAGAACACTTGCATCAATTCAGAAAAAGAAATAAAAAGAAAAAAGAAAAAAAACTCGTACATACCATACCCTTTACCCCTCCCTCTCATTGACTGCTCGTATTTCCATCTACCCAATATATTTTAGGGGACTGGTTTTTCATTGTTATTGTGGTAAAATATGCCAAACATAAACTTTGTCATTTTAACCATTCATAAGTACAATTCAGTGGCATTAATTACATTCACGATGTTGTACAACAACACCTCTAACCATTCCCAAAACTTTGTTTCATCTCCCAAAGAGAAACTCTGTACCCCTTAAGCGTGAACTTCCCATTCCCTCTACCTCTGGCCCCCGGTAACGTCAAATTCACTTTGCATCTCCATGAATTAGCCTATTCTAGATATTCCATGTAAGTGGAACCATACAATTTTGCCTTTCGTGCCTGTCTTATTTCACTTAGCATAAGGTTTTCAAGGTTCATCCATGTTGTAGCATGTGTCAGAACTTCATAAAGGATTTGGCTTTCATCCTAAAAGAAACGAAGGCTTTAATCCGGGGAGGTTGTCTAGTGAAGTGGCACTTTGGCTAAAGGGAGGCCAGAGAGGAAGTGTGGAGGGCATTTAGGGTGTTTTCACAGAAGCCTAAGCCACAGCTGATGGGGGCTTGGCCACAGAGATGGGGAGGAGTTGACGGAAACCAGGGAGACTTGGGTGGGAGAATCTCAGGACTTGGAGAAGGACGGGAGGTGAGGGTGCAGGCCTGTCTCTGGCCTTGATCTCCAGAGGGGCTGCGGACAGGCCCAGTGGCTCTCAGATTTGTGGGCTCCTCTGGGGTTGGGGGACCCCGGGGCCGAGTTGGGCGCAGAGGAGAGTGAGAGAGAACATCGCTGTGCCTGGGCACAGAGCCTCATGGAGGCCAGAAGAGATCAGGTGCAAGCAGCCACCCCGTCTTCCTTCTTCCTCTTTTTTGCACCTTCCCACCGAGCACAGCCCTCGCGGCCGGGGAAGGACGGGTCTTCTCGGCGTCGCGGACGAAAGGCGGCGGGAGGGGCGGCAGAGCGGTGCACGCTGTCCGCTTCCGACCCCCCGCACCCCCCCCCACCCCAGGCCGGGCGCCCCAGGGCTCCGCTCCGCCGTCCCGGGTCTCTTTCATCCTGCTGGGGATTGTGGAGCCCCTCCCGGCTGGAGACGCCCTCCCCAGCTCCCAGCTCCCCCAGGAAGTGGCGGTGCTGTCCTCTGAGAGGGAGCAATGGTAGTAGAAAGGACCCCTCCCGCCGCCCTCCCGCCCCGGACACCCCAGGCGGGTCCCGCGTGGCGGCCCGAGCGCGCCCTCAGCTCCGGAGCCGCCGAGCCCGCCGCGGGCGCCAGCCCCGCCTCCCGGGACCGAGGGTGCGGCCTGTGTGGCGGCGACGGAACTCCAGCCGCGTGCTGGTGGCTCCGGGAAGGGCTGCTTAGATCTTCTGGGTTTGGGGTGGGGGACGGTTGTTAGAAAGGGAAAAACCAGGGAAGATTTTCTTGAGCTGTGTCTTGGAAGATCGTTATCCGTTTGGAGGAAAAGCAGGGCAGGGGGGCGGGGAGGGAGGGGTAAGGGAATTCCAGGCAGATGGAACAGCCTGGGTGAAGGCACGGAGGTGGGAAAGAGTCCGGGGTCTTCAGCCTCCTACCAGAGATGCGCGGACTAGACACCAGGACTTTGGCTCTGGAGTGGATGGGGGCGGAGTAAGGTGAGGGACCTATGACAGGGAGGCATATAAATTGGTGCTCAGCTGGAGATCATTTCTTAAAAATTCCATATAGTACTTGCTATACAGCCAATGCTGTTCTTAGAGCTGTGCAAATAATTGTGTATTATTCACAGTGACGCTATGCAGCTGTCACCCTCCTGATCCCCTTTTTCCATACTGGAAAACACCAAGGAGCAGCTTGTCCAAGGTTCCAGAAGCAGGGAATAGGATTTGAACAGGCCAGCCTGGCTCCAGAGCCCATGCTTTCAACCCCTGGCAGCCAGCTCTCAGCCAAAGTGGTATGGACAGGGCTGGAGGGAGTTAAAGAGGGAAAATGATCAGGAGCTGGCGTCAGATGGGAAATTGGGGGTGAAAGGGTGAGGGCAGACCCCTCAGCAGGCTCCCAGGTGCTGGGGTACCACTCACTGAGCTGTGGAACCAGGAGGCGAGACAGCCTTGCCCGCCCGGCTCCATCTGTGAAATGGGACCAGAACACCTGCCTCAGCGGTAGAGGGAGCAGGTGGGAACCTCCTCCAGCCCTGCCCACTGGTGCAAACGTGCTGCTGACCCCTTCCCGGCAGCCTCAGGGGATGGGGCTGGGGTGAGGGGTGGAGGGGGTGGGGGCTGTCCTCTGGGAGCTTTTTCTCCATGGTTTCCTCAAGTGGCTTTGAAGCCTGCTGGGTTCTTTCGAGGGAGGGAGGTAAACTCAGTTCAAGGGATGTCAGTTGGGAGTATTAGAAGCCAGATGGACCGCACAAGCACCTTTTGTTTTTGTTCAGAACATCTGAGCTTCCACAAGGGTGCCCCCGCCCAGGGCAGCATAGAGGATGTGAGAGCTCTCGGGGCTGCCGTGGGCACGGGGCAGGCTGGCACCCCACCCCTACCCCGCCCGGCCACCCCTGCCATGCCACCGAAAATAGAAAGGCTGAGGTGTTAGCCTTAGGGAGGGGCTGGCTGGGGAAGCCTTTGAAGCAGGAAGCAGCCTGGGAAGGGAAGGCTGAGGGGAGCATTCTGTTAATATTCACAAGGGCAGCTGCAGTTGTCTCCTGGTCTTCTGTGTTCTCACGGCAGGCAGAGGCAAGGCCAGTCTAGCACAGCAGCTGCAGGGCCTAGGAGGCAAGGCCTGGGTTTGCCTCATAATTTGCTGTGTGACACTGGGCAACTCACTTCCCCTCTCTGGGCCTCTCTCGTATACCATGATAACTGTGGACTGCATCATCTACCAGGTTCCTTCTTGCTGCAGCATTCCAGTATAACTTGCCCTGATCTCTGCTCCATCCCCCAACTCCCACCCATCCACTCCCACACCCCCTCGGAGTGGATTTCAGGCATGGCTGGGCCCAGGAGACGAGCTGAGACTTTCTGGGACGCAGTGGGGACGCGAGAACGGACTGAAGAGCAATTGGTTCGCCTAAATACCATACCTTAGGGAAGAGAGTGGCTGTGAGGGCACAGGCTGTGTCTCTGTGGGTAGGGGCATCAGTCAGAGCAGCCCAGGTGTGGACTGGCCCATTTAAGGGCCGAGAGGATTGTCGACCCTTATTTTCTGCTGGTGGGTCTGGGGGTTCTGGAGAGAGGTCAGGGAGGCTGGAAAGGAAGCATTTGGGGAATGGGGGTGGTGGGCTTGGGGCAGGGCCTGTTTACCAGCTGGTACGGAAGTGTTTCTGCACTTCGACAATCCACATGAGGATTTGGCTGACCTGCTATCTCTCAGCCCTCCTTGTGGGGAGGGGGAGACAGGGAAAGCTGCTGGGAGTGGAGTGGTAATGTAGCTACTTCGCCCATCAGACAAATTCCCTTTATTCAGAGCAGGTGGCAGGGCACTGTCTCCACCTGGCTCAGCCTCCCACAGCCCTGGGACTGCCACTGCCCCAGGCTTGCCACCTCTCCTTTGACTGGGGTGCAGTGCGGGGAGGCTTTCGTTCCCCCCACCCCTTTCCACACACTTCTCGGGGCTTCACAGCCCAGCTGGGGTGAGACCTTGCCCAGCAGCTGCCCCGGACCCCTGGCCGGGTGGCCTCAGCTCCCAGTTCCTCTGTGGTTGCCCCTCTCGGCCATCTTCCCACTCCTGCTCAGTGCCCCCATTTGGCACCCTGCCCCCCCGTATCCCCCCCATCATGAATGAGGACCTTTCCCATCTGGTTCCTGCCAGTGGCAGAGGAAGTTGGGGTGGGGACGGAGGACTAGGGAAGTGGGGGCAGGTGCAATGCAAGGGCAGCTGGACTGGGGGGGAGACCCTGGGTTCCTGGTGCAGGGGCCCTGCTCTGTTGGCTGGTCCAGCTTCCCTGTGCAGCAATTTCAGTTTCTGTTTTAAAACAGTTTAGGTTGGATGCCTCTTTGCCTTCCTGCTGGGTGTTTATAGTAAGGAAAATAATTGGTAATATGTGCACAGATGTGCTGGCACTGCAGCTCGTCACGGGCACCTTTACCCAGGGGACCCTCCCTGCCCCAGCCTCCCCTTGACAGCCTGAGAAGTCAGCAATGAAGAGGAAGAATGCAAGCCCTGTGCTTTCCCAGGAGCCTCAGGCTGCAAGGCACAGGCAGGACAAGGAAGCAGGAGGTCTACAGGGCCCCAGGCATGCCCCGAGGTGGGTCTCAACCAGGAAGGGGGCGAGTGTGACTGGCCGTGTTCCAGAGACTGATCAGGACAAGCCCCAGCTCCACAGGATGGGCCCTGCCCATGGGGCTGCGGGAGGCCCCAGGGGCTCCGTTTCTGATTCCCTTTTCTCCCTCAGAGCCGGAATTTGCAGCTGGTGTGTATGTGTGCGTGCAGGACCCGGATGGAAAGCAGGCACTTATTTGGCTTCTTCTCTTCCTTTGTAAGGCCTGGAGCAGGGATGTGGAGGTCTGGGAAGGGAGTAGGAACTGTCTGGAGTCTCAGGCTGCCTGCGCAGGGCCTAGGGTGGGGGGCCTGCTGCCCACTGCCAGTGCTGGGGCCCAAAGCCACCTGGTGACGGGATGTGACCTCAGGGCAGGCAGGGTCTGGTGAAATTCATCAGTCCCTCCTGCGCTCCTCCTCCCCCTCTCCCCCCACAACTGTGATGTGCACGATCATGTGTGGGTACACAAGTGAGTGTGTGAATGTGGTATTTGTGCACGTGTGGGGTGTGCCCGTGGGTGCTTGTGTGCTAAGGTGTGCATGGCTGCATGCCTGTGCCTGTGTGTATGCACAGGTAGGTACCTGTGTGTACATATGTGTGTGTGATGTGCTGGGCACATGTGTTTGTGTACATGTGTGTCTTGGTTTGGGTTCCTCCAGAAGCTGATCCTGAGACCAGAATTTAATTGCAGGGAGTTCACTGGGAGGTGAGCCCAGGAAGCCCAGTGAGGGAATAGGGAAGAGGAAGGGGAAAGGAGAACGGCTGGTGAAAGGCATGTCAGCAGGCAGCATCTCCACCAGGCAATTCTGGGAACCAGTGTAGACCCTGACTAGAGCTCTTCTTCCCAGGGAGCAAGAAAGCTGGGTATTTACCCACAATTCCCCAGCAATCATTGCTTGAAGGCTACAGAGGGGGGGTTGCCAGGAAGCGGCCTTTGGGATGATGTGGTGAGAGCAGAGGGCAGCTGGGTGGGGGCCGGCAGGTCTGCACGCCAGGTGGGTCCCCTTCAGGAATGAGCTCGGTCCTCCCGCTGCTGGAGGGGCTGGTGGTAGGCAGCCTGCAGTGTAAGCACCCTTTGGGGGTTGCTTCAGTTGGAGCCACCTGGCCTGAGGTCACCTTGCTTTTGGGTGGCCCACATCCGGAGACTGATGGATGAGGAGGTGGAAAAGGCCCAAGGTGGGTCAATTCTAAAGAGCGCCCTGCCCTGGTTCTGTGTCACTGCCTAACTGCTCCTGCAGCCCAATCCTGCTTCTTTCTCCTGCCTTCCATAAGTGATATCCCTCAACAAACATCTGTTCCCTGTATCTGTCTCAGGGAACCCATGTTACAGCATCACGTGTGTGCACCCGTGTGTGGCTGTGTCTTACCAGCAGGGTAGGGTGCCCCCCAGAGTCCTCCATGCACAGTGACCTAAGAGGCCAGGCCATCCCTCTGCCCCCCAGGAGCCCGGGACTGAGAGGATTATTGGGGATTTGGTGCTGAGGCTGCAGCCTGACTCTGGTAGAGATGAGTTCTTCCCTGCACCACTCAGGAGCCACCCCAGGGAGGGAAAAGAATCCCCAGCAGGGCAGGGTCAGGGGACTCCTCGGCCCCTGGGTAGGTCCAGGCTTCTTGCAACCTCAGTTACCCAGACTCACACCCCCTTCTCCCTGACCTCCAAGGCTCTCGAACCCGAGAGGGCATTTCCTCCAGACGCAGGTCTTGCATTATCTTAGAGTCAAATGCACCCCACCACCCTATATCCAGGCTGCTACTGGGACAGTGTGGATACCTTTCCTTCTCCCAAAGCCCAGACACAGCCTTGTCCTCCCAAGAAGGGTGCTGGGATCAGGAGCAGCAGACGCGGGGGTTGAAGTCAGTCTTGGAGAAGGACGGGATGCGGGCAAAGGTGGGGCCAGGCAGGGACTGCAAGAGGCCCAGGTGTTACAGAAACGTTTATTACAAGGATAAATATATACTACGGCAGGACGTTAAAATCAGTAATCCTGGGCCCTTCGAACTTCAGGAAGGCAGGGAGTGGAGGGCTGGGCCAGGGCCATGGCAGGCAGGGAGGTGCAGGGAGGGGGCGGTGAGACAAGGGGTGGTCAGTGGTGAAGCCACAGCCCTGGGACAGGCCGCAGGAGTGGCCAGGTCCCCAGATCATGCACAAAAGGGTCCTGTAGTTTGAGCCTCTCCAGGCCTGCCCTCCTGAGGTGCTGCCCCTCTGCTTGGACCTCTGGAAAATTCTGGATGTTTCTTAGCAGCTGGGACTATTGTAATCAGCCCTGAGGTAGGGATGTCAGTGAAGAAGCCCCACGGGAAAGCCAGTGCCCACCCACCCCAGCGCCCAGCATTCACAGGTGTGAACACATGGCTGGCCTCCGAAAGACCGTCTCTGAGAGCCAGACCCGACTATCCCCCTTGACTTCAAGAGTCGGTGGAACCCAGATGCTATCAGCTGGATCCAAACAACCTGGAACCACCTTCGAGGATGCCTGCCACATCCCTGCCTACAAATACTTTTCAGTAAATTCTAACCATCTTTCTAGGTCTTGCTCAAGGGCTAGCTCCTCCAGGAAGCCTTCCGAGCTCTGCTCACTACTCAGCAGGCCACACCCACCCTGTGTCTCTCTTCTCATAGACACTCATTATTGCCCCAGTCTGACCTCTGCTGCATTTCCCACGTGGTTGGATCGAGAACCCTGAGCTCAGTGGCTGTTGGGCTGAGGATGGTCTTTCTGTTTCCCTGGGATGACCCCAGCTCAGGGATCCCCAGGCAGAGCCCAGAGAAGGATGATGTGGGCAAGGTACGGGGCGCAGAGCAGGGAATGGGCAATGTTCCAGGGCGCTTCAATCTCTTTTCTGTCTCTCTCTGCTGTCACATCCTCTTTCACTCCTGCACAGAGAAGCTCCAAGAACCTGCTCTTGGCTCAGAGTTTAAAATGCTTGGGACTTCTCTATCTAGACTTGACGGTGTCTTACAAGCCCCCAGGAGAGACTAAATATCCCCCAGAATCAGAAAGAACACGGGGATCTTGTATCTCCAAGTATATCCTTCCTGGCTGGTTGGGATCTGAGTGTCATGGGACCAGAGAGTGGAGCTGGGGGGGCTCCAGCTCTCTTCAGGGTGGAGGCTCCCACGGGCTGAATGGGTCACGCCAGATCCCCTGCCCCCCACCATCACCTCCCATCCTTTCACTGTGGAGAGGCTGGTGAAGTTGGGTAGTGGGCTGTCTGCAGGGCAGGAGACCCTTTAGGGAATGGGCACAATTAGCTGAGCCTTCAGCCTGCCTCAAGCCAGAGCGAGGCCCTGCCTGGTTGGCCTTGTGGGCAGTCCTACCCTCTCCTGTTTCCCACCCACAGCCTGGGTTTCAGATTGGTGGCCCCTGGCCCTACTCTGGGGTTGGGAGCAGTGGTCAAGAAGAAGGGAAGGTTGAGTTCTGCTGGCTGCAGCCTGGGAGACCTCTTCCCAGCGTGCCACTCTCATAGGTTGTCTTCAGGGACCGGGGTTCATGACTCTCCAGAATCCGCAATCCCCAGCCCCTCTGCCTCCTCAGGTGGAGCAGGGGAGTCAAGCTGCCAGGCCCCACTGGCCACTAGCCATGGCCATTCTGGGACATGTAAGCTGCCAGTGCCACCACCACAGCCACATAGAGACCGGCCCCCACAGCGATGGAGAGTGTGGCCAGGAAGAGGGCCCGGCGAGAGGTGGTGCCGGCCAGGCGGAAGTCCCCCTTGGAGATGGCCTTGCTGGTCTAGGGAGAGAGAGGAGCTGATGAAAGGAAGCTTCCCACTCCCAGCAAAACAGCAGCCCCAGCCTGCAGGCCCCGGTCCCCAGCCTGCATACACTTCTGCCGCTTCCTCCAGGAGAGGGAGGTGGCTAGAGAAGGAGCCCGGGTCCCTAGGAGCTCTTACCCCCTGGGAGAAGTAGAAGGCGGCAATGCCTAGTGGCCAGAAGCAGCAGAGCATGGAGAAGATGGTGAGTCCCAGGTGGTCCCTCGGAGGCAGCGTGAGGAAGTGATCTTCACTTTCACTCTCTGTGGAAGTTGCATCGCTCTGCAAAACACCAGTAGGGTTTCGTGACCAGGCCCAGTGTCAGCCTGGACTGCAAGAGCTAAAACAGAAAAAAACAACCAACAAACTAAAAACTAAAAGGCAATACTCAGTGGGCAGTGATGGGGGAACAGCAGGCAGTGCCACCAGCTGTTGGTGGGGCTTATACTCTTCTACTGAAGCCTTAATAAGGACCCGATGATTTCACTTTTAGGAATTTATTATAAGAAAAGAATGCAAGTATAGATGTAGAGGGATGTTCAACATGGGATGGTAATTGTGAAAGATTAGAAATAACCCAGCAGCCCAATGACCCGGGAGACTGAGTTAATAAATTTTGGAGGAGCTTACAATAGAATACCATGTAGCCGTTATAAATCACATTGCAGAAAAACATCCAATTTCATGGAGAAATACTGAAATATGTTGTTTAGGTAATAAAACTGGGTATAGCAAGCTCGCTTTTGGGGGAGTGTGTGTGGGGGGAATAAACACATATATATATATATTTAAAAAAAGACTGAATATAATCCACCAAAATATTAATAATTCTGTCCCCGAGTGGTTATCTGTATTGAGCTTAAATTAGTTATAAAATTAGGAAAACAAGGGTGCACGGGTGGTTCAGTGGTAGAATGCTCGCCTTCCATGCAAGAGACCTGGGTTCGATTTCCAGACCATGCATCTCCCCCCCTCCCGCAGAAAAATTAGGAAAACAAGAACAATAAACGCTATTAAATTAGTCAACCCCAGTGAGTGTTTCTCGGAGTATGGTCTGCCCGTGTTGTCAGAAGTGCCGTTGGTATCCGTTAGCCTGCAGATTCCGGGGCCCCACCTCAGGCCGATTCAGTTGGAGCATTTGGAGGTGGGTACCGGGAATCTGCATTTTACATCCCCCGCCCCCCCCCCCGCCCCGTTCCGGTGATTTGAATGCCTGGCCCGGTCTGAGGCCCCCACTGCCGTTTCTTGGCAAATTCACCTCCTCCTCTTCCTCCTGGTGGTCCTCCTGGCCCCGCAGCTCCTCCTGGACCCCGTGGGACACAGTCTGGATGGGCGCCTCCTCCTCGGCCCCGCCAGCCTCCGGGACCTGCTCTGCCGGCCCAGCCTGGGGCTCCCTGCCCTCTGTGAAGCTGGTTTCGCAGCTGCCTACCCTGGGCTCCTTGGCCTTGTCCCTCTCCAGGAGGAAGCTGGGCCGGTACCAGGCCTCCACGGCCAGCTGCAGGGACCCCGGGTCCAGGAGCTGGTGGGCGTGAGCAGGGCCGGCATCACCCAGGAGGTAGGAGCAGAGCCTCTCGCGGCACGGCCAGCTGGGCGAAGCCTCCGGGTAGGGACAGGGGCCGTGCAGGTGGGCGGGGCCCCTCGGCAGCAGCGGGTTCTGTAGTTCACTCAGCCCCTCCATGGTTCTGGGGGCGGCTGCCTGGAAGGGAGCCTGGTGGCTGAGCAGTCCTCAGAGAGCCTGCCGGGAGAGCAAGACAAACAGACATTGCGGCCAGGCAGCCGGATGCAGGATTGGAAGAGGTTAAGAGCACAGGCTGGACAGCCTGACTTGGCTCAAAACCTGCCTTTGCCATTTCCCAGCTGTGGCACCTTGAGCCAGTTACCTCTCAGAGCCTCCATTTCTTGGTCTGTGAGTTGGGGGTGGCAGTAGGACTTACCTCACGTAGCGGGTTCATTCATTTATCCATTCGACATGTGTTTATTGAGCATCAACTATATGCCAGGCGCTGTAGCAGAAGCTGGAGGTACAATGGTGAGAAAGATGGGAAGCGGGGAAAGGAAGAGGGATGCACACTTTGTCTTTACGGAGTTGGCAGTTTGGTGAAGTCAATTATAAAATCACTTCTCTGCTCCAAGGAGAAAGCCTGTGGATGTCAGATATGCAATGCACAGGCCTGATACAGAGATGCAGGGAAGGCATTGGAGAGCTGAAGGAAGAGTATGAGGATGAGGGGAGGGGGAGTGTACTTCAGGTTTAGGGAAGAGTGCATGCAAAGGCCCTGTGGCCAGATAAAGTACAGTGGGTACGAGATCTTGAGAGAAGGCTGGTATGGCCAAGGGCCCGAAGCATGGAGAAAGGGTGAGATGGGACATGGGGGCCAAAGCATGCAGGGCCCTGCAGCCCTGTTGAGGTCTGAGGGGGTGACAGGATGAGGTTGAGTCCTGAAGCTGTCACCATGGCTGTGCATAGGGAGAGGATTGGAGGTAGCTGGGCTGACTGTGAGGATGAGTAGGAGACTTTTACCATGGCTTCAGGTAAGCAAAGGGTGACTGGGACTTGGCGGTGATGGAGATGGGGGAAAGGGGCCAGGACTTGGTGGCAGGTGGGATCTCGGGTTCAGGGAGGACTTGACTTGGTCTAGGGTTCAATGGCAGCACACCCGGGGAAAATGGCCACAGCTTTCAGCTCTTACTGTGGGAGGATGTTTCCTCCCAGGTATGGTCTTGGGGGAATGTACCTTGGACCAAATTCCCCTCTAAGGCAGACTTATCTTTGGAAGGTTCCTATGGGGTGTCAGTCCCCGGGGAGAGGTTCCTGGGAAGTGCACACAGGAGGTGCTCAGGGCCCGGAGAAGGGGAGAAAGGCAGCCCTCGAGTGTGCTGGCAACGGGCTCACACATACTTCGGGATGCGGTGCGTGGAAGTGGGTTCTGGAGAGGGAGGAAGGGCAGACCAGGTGGCCACAGGGACTTCCCACGCTCCTCTTCCCAGACCTATTGTGCAGCTGGAAGGGACTTGGGTCCTCTCTTGCCCTGGATTTATAATCTGAAGATTCTGGTTTCCATCCTGGTCCTGAGGCCGTGGGCAAAATTTCCTGCCTCTCTAAGCTTCCTCATCTGTAAAGTGTGGGTGATAATCCCTGCCTGCCCCACAAGGTTGTTTTGAGGATCTGAGAAGAAAGTACATTGTGGGTTCCAAGTGGGAGGGCTGCTGGCCTTACTTCTGGGCTTCAGAACTTGTCTTGACCTACCTGCGGCGCCTTCTGGCCCCCTACCTGGGACTCTACCAACAGTCCAGGGGAGAAGTGTGGGGAGAGATTTCCGCTCCCCGAACTGGATTTCTGCAGGTCCCTCTCTAGTCCTATCCTCCATTGAGAATCCCCAGCTAAAGCCTGGGAAAGGGTCATTTCTACTTCTGCCCAAAGAGAAATGACTGGATTCTAGAAAGCTAGCTCTTAGAAAACCAAAAGACAGAGCACGGCCTCAGGAATAACAGCCAGGTAGGGGAACAGTGGGAGGGGGAGGGCCCTGCAGGTGTGTCCACAGGGGCTGGGCTCCCCTCTCCTACTGTGAGGAGAGGACGGTGAGCTCTGCCTGCATGGGGCAAAGGAGCAAGAAGCTTCCCAGGGGATCACAGAGGAGCTGACTCAGGGAGCTGGAACAGTGATCCAAGAGTGTCTCAAAGAACCGTGGAGGGGGGTGCGAGGACGGGGATGTGGTCCCAAAGCCTGACTTCTTACCCAGAGAGGCCTCAGATGGTGCAGAGACACTGAGCTGCTGGGCACCTGGGGACCCCATTAGCTTATTAACCAGCCGCAGGTTACACTTGGGCTGTCACCGGCGGTGGCTGAAGCATTTCCACGCGTAGACACGGGCATGTAGGTTTGGGACAGGGGCTGCTGGCTTAGGTCACTGCTCTCAGGTATTCACAAATGCAGGAGCTTCAGTACTTTCCCTCCTCTGGGGAACCCTCCGGACTATGGCCTGCTGGAGAGCTGCTTCCTGGAGGTGGGGAGCCGGGCCAGAGGCCTTGCTGAGCTCCTCTGGGCAGAGTCCCAGCAGGACTGGTCTCTTCTGACCCCTTAAGGCAGCTTCAGAGCCTTTGCTGTGGCCCCCTGAACCTAGGGGTTCCCATAACACTCATGGGTTAGGGAGCCAGGCATTCTGGGGATCCATCCCTGCTAGCTTTTTGACCAGGGGCCTCAGCTCCCCCATCTGAAACATGTGAGGTTGGATTAACTGATTGTGATGCCAATTGGGGCACTAATATTCTATGATCCCATAGCTTCAAGGAGCTTCACAGAGGTAAAGCCTCCACCCTGCCTTCTTTCTGAAGTCAGGGATAAATGTGCCCACTCGGTGAGAAGGGGAGGAGCCTGTGAGACATTGATTGTGGACTTTAGATGGAATATATCAATGTATCCCAATTAAATTTGCAATTAAAGAAAAAAAGCCCATCTTCGCTTTCCTCACTATAGCTCCTGGGGCAGGTGGAGGGAGACAGAGGCGAGGAAAGGCACTATTTTCCAGACAGCCAACAGCAGAGCCATGGAGTCAATCTCCCGGCCCCGCAACACCCCCTGTGCTGCCCCAGCCCCAACCCTGCCCCGCCACTCCCTGCCCATCTCACCCACCCTCTGGGGTTCTAGGATTTGGCTCTCCAACATCCTCTAGCGTCTCCTCCAGCTGGTCTTCATTCATGTCCCTTCCACCTAGTTCCTCAAGGGTCCCTCAGCCGCAGTCCTGCTTTCTGTGCCCCGACGTGGGCAGAGGCGTGCAGGGGTCCAGGTGGGGGGGTGGGGGTGGCCTGCCCTCCTGTCCGATCCTCCAGAAAGAAACCTGTGGCCAGGAGTCAGGCCCCGGAACCCTGGGGAGCATCGGGCATTTTAGGGACTTGTCCAAAGCAGACAGGGGCAGCGGGATCCCAGCTCACCCCACCCCCACCGACTCCTTCTGACTACCCCCTCTTGACCAAGGCACGCCCAGCTGAGCCTCCTCAATCCCAGCCCCTCCACCTGTTCGGGACTCCTCCCTCCCTCGCACTCAGACGTGTCTTTCAGCAGGGCGTCTCAGCAGCACTCACGCACGGAGATGTACGTTCCTGGGTTTTACACAAGAGAGAAAAGCTGGAAGCCACCCGAACGTCCAACAATAGGGAACGTGTTAAATAAATTATGATGCAATACTTATGGTGGCATGAGGCCTTTGAATTGGCTCACAAAGAATAATGACATGAGAAAATTCCTGTTGCAGATTCAGTGAGAGAGAAAAGAAGATGGTGTGTGCGCATGTAATCTCAACTCCAGCAAAATGTCAACAGCGATTTTTTGCTAGGGTGGGAACACAGGTGCTTTCCATTTTCTTTTTTACACCATGCTTTTTCTGTTTTCCACCTTTTTTTTTTTTTTTTACAATGAGCATGTACTACTTTTAAACCAGAAAAAAAAAATTGAGTGCATAAATTTCTTCTGAGTCAAATGATCTAAAATCAGTTTAAAATCTCCCCAAGCTGAGGGTTTCTTCTGGATTTGGTGGCTGAGCCCACAGCATTAAAGCATGCCCACACTCAGACACACGCAAATGCACTTGTACCCACACGCAAAGTTAGGGGCTTCTGAAATCATTCCCGGTTCAGCTGAGGGTCGCAGTTCTCCATACAGGTCCTTGGCCCCCCATGGTCACACGGAGAGTTCACTGACCTGATCCTGGGGGCCAGGAGGAGGGGGTACCAGATCCCCAGACCAAACTTCTCTGCCCTTGAACTTGGCCTGGCCTTTTGGCCTGTTGCCCAAGGCTGACTCTGCCTGTTCCATGGTGCAGAGTCCTCATCATCTCCACATCGGCTGCCTGCTGTCACCTGAGCCATGGGGGCCTTCCTGTGTGCGTTGCCTGTGTGCCTGCTGGTGAGCATGCCTTGCACAAGCGTGAATGCATTTGCATGCATGTGCATGTGGGTGCACTTCTGCTCGGGAGGGAAAGACATGAGAGGATGTGGGATTCTGAAGATAAAAAGGTTGCTCAAAACTGTGTAGTTGGGGCTGCAGGGATGGACCACCCAAGAAGATACAGAGAGAAGGTGGCTGTGTTTGGGAGGCCACAGCCCCTGGGTCATTTCCTTCTGAGCTGAGAGCTGAGCCTGGGCCCTAAGTGTTTCCAGGCCCTGATTAGGGGATGGACAGTGCACTGCCACTGCCCAGACCGGAGCACAGCAAACCACCAAGGAATCCGCTGGAATCCAGTTACACCTGGACTCAATCCTTTTCTTCTCCAACTTGTAGGATCACGCAGTATAGCCCCAGTTTGCTTGTCTGTACAGAGTATTGAAGGGGGAGCATGGATTGCTTTGTAACAGCTCTGTTCTATATGACTCTAGGATTCTATTGGAAGAAGAACTTCCACTTATTAAGCTCTTTACCATGTACCAGAAACTGAACTATTCTATATGCTCATTTGACTCTATAATTTTCATGGAAGAATAACAATAGGATAGAGAGCTTTCTCTCCCAGCTGTGGCCAACTAACTCCTGTCGCACCAAACCTCCTGCCAATAATAGCTGGAAACACTATGAAAAAAAATATGACGGCCTTGCAAAATCCATAAAGGAGCAAGGCCTTGAGGGTTCAAGGTGCCAAGGTCCCAGAGAAAAGGGAAACACGGAGGGTGACCCTGAGGCCTTTTCTGACTCATAGTGGCAGCCTAGAGGCTTAGAAGCTGAGCAGATTTTCCAGCATTATCAGGGGCTGGGGAGAAAAATTGGAGTTCAGGGCCTGTTAAGGAGGAGGGGGCCCCAGGAAACCCCCTAGGTTTTCAATTAGGACTTCTTTAGAGCTGCACCCTGGGAGTGGGAGCAGACCAGAAATAGACAAGCCCACGCCAGGACAGAAACAAGGCTTTGAATCAGCTCCACCCCTATTTGGAGTAAGGTGCTCTGCACCTAGCCTAGCCGCCTGCCTGAAGGAAAATTGTCTCCAAGCAGTGGTTCTCAAATTTAGCATGCATTGGGCGAGCCACGGTGGCTCAAAGGCAGAGTTCTCGCCTGCCATGCAGGAGACATGGGTTCGATTCCTGGTGCCTGCCCATGCAAAAAAAAATAGTATGCATTAACATCACCTGGGGTGGGGGGCCCTTGTTAAACACAGATTACTGGATTTCACCCTCAGAGTTTATGATTCTGAATGCATGGGGCCTGAGATTTGCATTTCTACCAAGTTTCCAGGTAATGCTGATGCCACTGCTTCCGGGACCACACATTGAGAACCGCTGCTCTGGTAATTACTAAAAAAAAAAAAAGTGAAAGAATGTATGGCAAAGAAGACAATAGATGTTGTATATGGCATGATAAAAATACTTGATCAATCCAAAAGAAGGCAAGAAAAGATAGAAGAAGGAATTTAGAGCAGGTGAGAAAAATAGAAAACAAATAGGAAGACATTAAGCGTAAACCCAACTATTTATGTAATTACATGGAATGTAAATGGAATAAAATTGCCCATTAAAAGACAAGGACAATCACAGGGAGTGTTAGTAGTGTATTATTCCATTTGTATGAAATTTAGAAATGCCAATAGTATGGTGACAAATGAGACTGCTAAGGGCTGGGAGTAAGGGGAGTGACTTGTGTATAAGGACCAAAAGAACTTTTTGGGGTGATGAACTATTCTGTATCGTGATTGCAGAAATGGCTATAAGATTATATATTTAACAAAACTCACTGAATTGTATATTTAAAATATATGCATTTTATTGTATATATCTTATTCCTCAAGCTGATTTAAAAAAAAGAAAAGATAGCCTGGATGTTAAAAACAGCATCAAAATCCTGCTAGATGCTGCCAATAAGCAATGCCTCTTTTTATAAGAAATTTTTATTGTGGTAACATATTCAACATAACAGTGCCCATTTTAACCACTTTCAAGTATATAATTCACTGGTATTAATTCCAGTCCTAATGTTGTATTACCATCGCCACCATCCATTGCCATTTTTCCATCATCCCAAACAGAAACTCTGATCCATTAAGCAGTAACTCCCCACTTCCCATTCCCACCCGGATAACCTGTAATCTTCTGCCTGTTTCTAGGAATACAGTTAAACGCAAAAATGCAAAAACGCAAAAACATCAAATGTAAAAATATGGAATAATAACCCCCTACACTTGTTAAGTAGTTACAGTGCTCTAAACGTAGTGCAGTATCCCATTTACCCCTCACAGTAACCCTATACAATCTATTCTATTATCATCCCATTTTACAGATAATGGCACTGAGGCATAAGAAAGGTATAAGTGCTACTGGCACACAGCTACTAAAAAGTGAACTGGATATGAGCCCTGGATTCTGACTCCAGAGTCACTGTGCTCTGGTGCCACTCTGTGTCACCCACTTTTATGGAGAGCTTGCTTTGTCCTGGACACCAGGCCAAGTACTTCAAATGCATTTTCTCATTTAGTCCTTCCCCCTTTCATATGTGGGAAAACTGGGGTTCAGAGATGTTAAGCAAATTTTCTGAGCTCACACAGCTGGAAACTGACAAAATCCAATTTAACCAAGTCTGCCTAACCGAGGGCTCGTGCTTGTAACGCCTGAACAGTAAAGCAGGGATGGGAGAACCAGTGGTTCTGGCAAATGAAATAAATCCTATCTGACAGGCCCAAATAGGATCGAGTTCTCCAGGGTTAGCCCTGGTGGGCTCTGAAGTGTCTGGGAAGAGACACTGTAACTGCTGTTAAAGTGAAGCCAAAGGAACCATGTGATGTGTGATCAGGAGTTGGGTCATATCCTCAGAATGGAGCCAGCCTTTATCAAAATCCCGCCCAGTGGTAATAACAGCTGTTATTTACTGTGTCCTCACATGAGCCTGGCGGCTCAGATACATTATCTCAAAGCTTTGCAGTGACTAACAAAGCTGGTATTATTGAGGAAACTGAGGCTCAGAAATGCTAAAGAACTTGCCCAAGATTAAACCATGACAGATACTGGATTTGAAACCAGGTTTGGCTGATTCCAAAGACTGGACTCTCACTTAATACACCTTTCAGAGCATACCTGTGTGTAGATGGTTGAGAAAAATGGGAGTGGGGGGTGAGAAAGTTGAGGACTTCGCCTTGAACGGGCGAAAGAACCAGAGCCCTGAGGAAAGCGAGCTAGAAATGGGAGCTTTGAGAAAAGATTAAGAGATTTGGAGTAATTTAGCAGCTCGGGTGGTGGCTACCTAGATAACCTTAGGGTTTGGATTCAAATAAATAAAGAGCCCTCATGAGAAAGGCCAAACTACAGACCACTGTCTCTCAGTGCAACAATAGAGATTGCTTTTAAACTGGAAGATAAAAGCCAGAACTTCCTAGCAGGGCGGATTAAATACAAATGATTAAAAGGGAAAAGGTGAAATCTGTAAGGTGCTAGACTCTCTTTTCGTCAGATAATATATAAACTGTTCTACAAACTGTGAAGTGCTGTTACTGTGGGTGCTGTTTTTAGATGGCTTGGGGACTGGATTGGATGATTTCTCCCCTATAAGCAAAAGTCACCAAGCCAGCTTGGAGTAAAGGAAGAAAGAGCCAAGGGTGGGGAAGGAGGGAAGTCGAGGGAAAGTGGGAACACAGCTGATTTTTGCTTCAGTTTGCCTCAGTAGGAGCCATTCACAACTATCCTTTCTCCCCACTCTGTCTTCATCTGCTCTGCACTCCTGAGATGTATCCCAAAGGCACTTACACTTAGATTAAAGTCCCCCTCACTTAAGAGATAAAATCATTGTGGTGATTGTGAGACCTGGCTTCAATTGCTTTGTCACTGCTCCCATGGATCCCTGTCCTTCCCCCTGAATCTGGGTGAGCTTGTAACAGCTTCAACCACAGAGTGCAGCAAAAACGATGCTATGTGACTTCCGAGGCCACCTGAGCTCACCGAACACCCACGCTTGGAGCCCTGAGCTGCCCTGTGTGTAGCCAGACTGCCCTGAGGCTGCCGTGCTGGAGGGGCTGGGTGTGCTGGTGCTCCGGTCGGTGGAGCCAGTTGAACCCAACCTTCCGCTCACCTTCCCCCAAAGTGCCAGACGTATGCGTGACGCCATCTTGGATTCTCCAGACAAACCCGTCTGTGTCCACTGGATACCAGTGGGGGACCTCTGTCAAGGCCACATGGAACAGAATAACAAACAGCTTAACCCCGCCTGAATTTCTCATGCCACAAATCATGAGTTATAAGAAAATGTCTAAATCTGGAGGTAGTTAGGCAGCAAGAAATTACTGGAGCACCGTTCCTCAGCTCCCCTTCCCCACTTCAGTTCCAGCCCCATCTCTCCCCTCCACTTCACAGTCAGTTTTCTCAGAAGTCTTGTCTCCACTCACATCAGAATGCTTTAGATCTCAGCTCAAAAGCTACTTCCTCAGGGAAGCTGTCTCTACACCCTCAGTTTAGATTTAGGTCCCCTGGTTATCTGTTCTCCAGGGCTCCATGCTCATCCCCTCAAAGTACTTATCACCTTCTCTATTTATATATGTGTGATCTGCTGATGAGAGTCTTCCTTCCTCACCACATTGTGAGCTCCAGGAGGGTGGAGACCGTGTCTTGCTCATTCCTGTAGTCTTTTGTCCGGCATGTAGTAGGCACTCAATAAACAGTTGATCTTGTGAATGAACAAGTGAATTAATAAATGAGTGAGCTAGGTGTGCTGCGTTTCCCCAAATAAGAAAGTACTTTTCAGTATCTGGGATAAAGCATTTCTGGCTGGAGCAAATTTAGTTCTGTGCAACAAGAATCCTTAAGCAGTTATTTCAGGCCAGTTCTTGGAATGCAAAACTAAAGAAGAAGTAGTTCCTGCTTTGAGGAGGGGTGGGAAATAAAGATTAGCAAATAGAGAATTTCGAGACAATGGACTAAGCTGTGCTAATAGAGTGTATAAAGTGCTGTGGGTGCACCAAAAAGGACCCTGAGGCAGGAGTGGAGGGATTGGTGGGAATTAGGAAGAGATCTCCCAGGGGATATGAAATGAGAACTGAGTCATGAAGGAGGGCTATGAGTCACACAGGTGAGACAATGAGAGAAGGGCATTTCCAGTGGAGGAAACAGCATGAGGAAAAGAGTTATGAGATGAAGGGTAAGCCAAGGTGATTTGACATAGATGAAATGAGGTGGGAGAGGTAGAAAGGCCTTCTATGCCATGTGGAGACATTTTGTTCTAAGGGCAGTGGGGAGCCAGTGATGGCTGTAGCAGGGAAGTGGTATGATCATACTTGTGCTTTAGACAAAGCACTCTGGTTGGCAGCAGTGGACAGAAAGAATTTGATGTGAGTGAGAATGGAAGCTAGAAGTCCTGTTATGAGGCTATTGTGGAAATGCAGGTAGGAGAGGATGGGGGCCTGACCTGACCTATGACTGAATGGATGGAGAGGAAGAGTCGGCTCTGAGGAGTATTTAGTAAGGTAGCTGAACCGAACTTTGCGGTTGACTAGATGTGAGGAAAGTGAGGGGGCAAGAATGACTTCCAGATTTCTGTTTTTGTCAGCTGGGTAGTTGGTGATGCCACCAACTGAGAAAAAACCAGGGGGAGGCTGCTGGCTCAGGAGGTCAGCCTGCGCACAAGTGGCCATCTCTCCTTCTTAAGGTTCTGTTGAAATGACAGGACGTATATATTTAAAAGAATGAATGGAATCATAACAAAATTGGTACACAAGAAAGAATTATATCAGTAGACAAGAAATTTTGAGGAATTCCTGGGAGATAAAAAGCAGATGAATTTGCTCAGTGAAGAAATCAGGACAGAGAAACTTATGGCCCCAAACACAAAAGGAAAGAACAATTCCCATCCAAGGAAGAGGGCAGTTGAGGAAACAAACCTACCCAACTGCAGACGAAATCCACACTGGCCGTCTATCTAGTCAACACCTTTCTACATTCATTAGTGTGACTGGATAAGAAAGAATAATGAAAAACAACTACATGAAAATAAAAAAGGATCACCATAAACAAAAAGAACAATCAACCCAATAAGATTCCAAAATCATTCAAGTTACAGGAAAGATCTTTAAAGTATTTTTTTAACTTCACACACATATGAGGCATCAGAGCCATTGCATCCATAAAACAAGAAAAGGCTGCTATGAAAATAGACCAATCAAAGAACACGAAAGAATTTTGGAAATTGAAAATAATTGCCTAAAGTTTCAAAAATTCAATGAAAAGACTGCATAATAGACTGGACACATTTGAAGACTAGCTTTGTAATGTAAAAGAAAAAGTTAATGAAATTTCCCAAAACGTAGAACAAAAAGACAAAAGACAGAACTTGTGAGAAAAAAGTTGAGACATGAGGAGTGTCCCAGAAGGTCCAACATCCATCTAATATGAGTTTCAGAAAGACACAACAGAAAGACCAGAGGAAAAAAAACCAATAATAAAAGAAGCAGAAGCAGAAAGTATTTCCTGAGCTTAACATTGAACTTAGATTGAAAAGCCCTACCAAATACCAAGCTGAAAAAACAAAACACATGTGAACACACACAAGGAAGAGAAGGATTGGAGGGGGAAATGGATGAGTTTGATTCTGAAGCATCTTAGGATTGGCTAGGGTAGAAACTCCATCTGCCAGTTGGATGCATGGAGCTGCAGTTCCAGGTAGTGATTAAGGCTGTACATAGATTCAAAAATCATCAGCTCACCTTGGAGAGGGAGGAGAAGAAAAGAAAAGAGGAGAGAAAAAGAGAGGGGAGGGGAGGGGCGGGGAGAGGAGGGGAGGACTGTGGAGGGAAATAGGAAAAAGAGAGAAACAGCTAGGACACTTCTCAGCTCCCACATGAGGCATCTTAGTTGCTATTTTCCAGGGAGCGTCTGTCTACAATCTTCTCCATCCCTCACCACGCTGGGCTCCCGCAGGAGGGACTGGCATCTCCCCCAAAGCATAATCTACCTGCCGAGGGGATGGGTTTGTGCTTGACAAGGGTGAACATTGCTGGGAGGATTGGGATGGTGACACAGCTTGTCAAATTACTCCATTTTCAGGGGGAAATCAAATCTTTGTTCTCACTAAAACAACCTGTGTTTCCACTGGAGCAGCTCTTCCTGATCACCTAGACTCACGCAGTGTGTCAAATGGCAGAAGATAACACACCTAATGGAAAAGTAGAGCATCAGGTCCTCACTCCCTGCTTGGTACGTTTGGGGGCTGGGAGTGGGGATGGCAGCTACCGGGAGGAGGGAGAAAAGAAAAATAAAGGAGGAGGCTAGGACACAGAGAGGAAGGATGAGGCTTTATTGTCCCCTGGCTTGCAGCTGAGGGATCTTGCCCCAGGCAGGGTGCCCACTGGGCCCCTGGGAAGGGAAGGCAATTGGAAAATAAAGAAGATTTAGAGAAGCAGGAGGTTTCTTCTCCCCAAAGAGGAGGCTATTCCTTTTAATTTCTCCCTGGAGTGGTGTACCTTGGGGTTGAAAGCCCCTCTAGGGTTTACAGATGAATTAATTAATTACTTCCAATTTTAACTGTGCCAATATCTCCAGGTATTCTCTGCCTCTGCTGTTTTGTGTGTCCTGTACGTTATGTGTATTTCAATGTTTCCGTCTCTTTTCCACACACACAAGCACACATGCACAAACGCACACATACATTATTTAATGACCATGTCACATTTATCTTCCATTCTTCCTCAAATCTTCTCCCCCCGTCCCAGATAACTAAGATCACTAAACTGCGTGCCAGGATTGACTCCCTGCTTCCCTGTGGCATCTGGCAGGAGGCAGAGGAGGCCAGAGTGGGGCCCTCAGCAGGGAGGGGCCTGGAGGGGAACACAGGATGCGGCGGGTGGGTAGTTCTCCTTTGGCCTCAATTGTGAGAGGAACCAGCCAGGTCTGCTGGGGGAACCAGGGATGGCCTGCACCTCGACACCCCTAGGAGGGAGGTGTCCACCTAGACAGCTGCAGAAAGAGGGGTTGTGCTGTCTCCTCACCCAGCAGTAGGTTAGCACCCCCACAGACCAGCCTTGCAGAAAATAAAGCCCCTCTGCTTGCTGCTGCTGCTGCCGCCACCACTTTTCTGTGAGGGTTAGTGACTGTCCATTAACTCCAGAGAGCTGATTCTTGCCAGTACTGCACCAACAGCTGGGAGCCAGAAAGTGCTGACGTGGGGAGTAGGAGGGTGGAGTGGAGGGGAGCTGGTCCCCCACCCTGGCTAGGTGCCCACAGTTTAAGTTGGGGAAGTCACTGGCGTGGCTTACTCAGCTCTACCAAGTGCCAATTAGCTAAGGTTTTTCGGAGCATCAGCTAGGCCTGCCACAGTTGAGGGAAATTATTGTCAGGGAATCTCATTTTGCTTTTATTAAAAAAAAAAAAAGCCTCTCTCCAGGGAGGGATCTTTCCTGATCCCTCCTCCAGTCTTGGGAGAGGGTTCCCAGCCAGGCAGGAATAAGAGGGCCAAAGGCTGGGTTCCTGGTCATTGGCTCCTCACAAAGGATGCTGGGGCAACCTTTCCTGCCCTTTTGGCTTAGCAGACCGGGGTCCCATAATGACTCGGGCTGAGGGCTCCCAGCTCATCCGCTCCGTATCCATTCATGGTTTTCTCAGGGAAACAAGGAAGAGGATGCAGATCTTAAGTAAACAACAGGATACCATGGACTTTTTGTGGTTCCTGTCGCTCCCTTCCACTCCACTCATAAAATTCAGTTCTTACTGAAAGGACATTAACTTACCCTTCAAACCGGGTTACTGCAGCTGGGACCCTGTGATCAAGGAGACTCAAGGGATTTGTGGGTTTCGGACAGCCTTCGAGAACCACACAGAACCCGGGGGTTCAGAACCCCTAATGCTCATGTGGACCAGCTCCTTTCTTTTCCAGGTGAGAAAACCAGAGGCCTTAGGGGGCAAGGACCTGCCTGAGGCCAACAGTGGCAGATCTGGGATCGGGCCACAGGACTCCAGACTCCCAGTCAAATGTTCTATTTTTGTTTTTTTCTTCTGGGGAATACATTTTTAACACTTCATTTCCTTATTCAACATCCAATTACTGAGTCCCTGCTACGGTGAACGATAGTGGAGAGAAAGAAAAGAAAATAGCACAATCCCTGCCTTCATGGAGCTGTTTCCCCAGACTGGATTCTCGGGGGAAAAAAAAAAAGCCAAAACAGTGAGCCAGACTCTCCCCTATATAATCTTCTCTACGTGATGATGAAGAGAAGTGGGAAGGATTTCCATTCCAATCCTTTGATTTTTCAAAGGAATGAAATTGGGCTTTACTGACCCTAGGGAGGCCAAAGATAAAGGGAGCCACGGCCGGGCTGGGTGAAGTGGGGTTGGAGGTGACAATGAGCTAGCCACTACCAGCAGGCCTGGCTGGGGAATGGCGACAGTGATGGCAGCTCACAATGGTGTGGAGATGTACAGGGACATTGTTTCATTGAGTCCCAAGGCAGTTTCCTGTGGTAAGCAAAGCATCTACCTCATCCCCACTTTAGAACTGAAGAAACAGCTTCAGAGAAGTCTGGTAACTTCTCGAAAGCCACGTCACCAGTAAATGCCAGCAATAGGTCCAGAACTCCTAGTCCAGTGCTTTTTCTGTCAGTAGGATGAGAAGTCATGCTGAGTTGGGAGGGTGGAGAGGTAAAGTGGTGGTCAGCCACAGTGACTGACCAGTCTTCCTCGATGCAATTTTATTTTGATCACTACATCCTGCCACCCAGAGAACTCTGCCCTGGAGAGCTGGGAGCACTTTGCAGGCCTGAATGAGCCCATTCGGGACACTCTTGCCGGACAGAGGGAGCACTCCAAATGGAGGTTCTGACTAGGGTCATAGCATTCAGGTAAAAATAAAAACAGGACTCAGACCCCCACCCCCACCTCACACCCGACCGCCTTTGTCCTCATGCACAGAACAGTTTAATGCAAAACTGGCCTCCTTCCATGAGCATCTAGAGGGTGTGGGGGAAAATCGAGGTATCTTCCTGCACCTCCCTCCTTCCCTGGAGAAAGGGTTAATCAGTCCCAAGGAGCCTGGCCCACTCCTTGGCTCAAGTGGCATTCCAGGGCAAAGGGATCTCAGGGCAGGGAGGACCATGGCCACCCCAGGCACCGGGTGAGCAGGCGTGGGTGGGAGGGGAAGGGAACTTAGTGAAGCCGGCTCAGATGTTGCTAGCATCTGTGAGCCCAGGTGGAGACTGTGATATCAGGGCATCCGGGAGATTCTGGCCAGGGACAGACTGGTCAGTGGGCAGGGTGTTTCAGAGCCACGTGAGGCTGGGGGTCAAGGCTGGTGGTGTGGGGTCAGGGTGCCAAGATGTCTGTCTTGACCCATTTCTCAGTCCCTCCCTGCGTCCCCAGCCGGCGGGGTGAGGAGTAGGGATGGACGGCCTGATCACTGGCGGAGGGCAATATGCGGTCAGCCGACAGTGAGCGCCCACGGCCCGGAGCCGGGTCCCGCTGGCCTCCGCAGCTCAATCCCGGCTCGGCACTTAGCTCTTGCGCCCCCAGACGGCCCCTTACCTGTCCCGCCGCGGACGGTCCCACCTCCTCCGCGGGGCCCGGGGCCCCAGCAGGGGCTGATGAGCGACAGCGCCCCCGCCTCGCGGCCGCGGTGGAGCTCCCAAGAGGGCTCCCCAGCTGCTGGCCCCGGGCCCCCGCCGCCGCCTCCGCCGCTGCTTCAGCACCGCGGACAGCTGCCGCCCGCCGCCCGCCGCCGCCGCCCGCCCCGCCCGGCGCGGTCCCGGGAGCCCCGCATCCTGGCCCGGCCCCGCCGCCGCCGCGCAGCCCTCCGCCCGGCCCGAGGCGGCTCCGCGCCGACTAGGGAGAGCAGCGAGAAGGGTCCCCCCTCCTCCTCGCCTCCCGCCGCCGCCTTCTCCCTCTCGCTGCCGTGCTCCCTTCCACGCTCCAGAATCAGCCCACCAGGCGCCCCGGACCCTGCTGGGGCGGGGCGGGGCGGGAAGTCTGGGGAGCCCCGAGGAGGCGGCGGAGCGAGGGGCGCGCGGCTGGGACGGACTTGCTTTGGCTCCCGGAGCTGAGCCCTCTCTCCCAGCCCCTCTCCCCAATCCTCCTCCCGTCCCCCTCCCCCCAAAGCGGTGGGCGGCCCCCGGGCTTCTTGAAGCAGTTCGGAGCTCCCAGACTCCCAAAGCCTGAATTTTAATATTGGTATGTCTTAAAAAGAAAAAGGAACAAAAAAGATTTATTGAGCACTTACTATATACCAAACACTATGCCAACATAATGAACATAATGTTATTTGATTTTCTTCACAGCTCTGTGAAGCAAAGTAGTTATTTCCAGTTTACAGATGAGAACGCTCTGCTTGCAGAGGTAAAAATCTCTTGATCTGAGATAACTGTGCTGTTGGAAAGCGCACAGGCTTTAAAGCCAATGGACCTAAGTTTCCCTTCTAGTGTCCCACTTACTAGCTGTGTGACCTTGAACAAGTTATTTAACCTTTCAAAGCCTCAGGTTTCTCATCCTCAACAGAGGGGTCATGTGAGGACAAGGTGAAATGACATATGTTGCACACTGGCCTCCAATAGGCCCTGTTGGATGAGTCTTCTCAGTTCTCTCCCCGTGGGATCCCTGAGATCGGAGTCCAGCCTCCTGGCTACTTTGCCCCCTCCCCATCATCCCACCCCTTGCTGGCACCAGCCCCATATTTGATTTCCCCAACCTCAGGTTCTTTTTTTTTTTTGGCATGGCAATATGCCCATCTTGAGTGTAGAAGAGATGAGGCTATTTTACAAGCTCCCAGTCCTGCCATAGTATCAGAGAGTAGGAAGGGGGTATTAGTCTTATTTTCCAAGGATAAATAGGGGCCTGCAAAGGAAGTACTAGAACTGTTGAAGCTGAGGCTGGGAGGTTGGGATTTGAGGAGGCCCTGGGTACCAGGCTCTGACACTGGGATTTCTCCCTCCCCTGGCTCAAGGATGCCATATCACACTGAATGTGACTGGGGCTCGGGGTGGGCTCTGGGGTCTCCCTCCCTCCCACATGACATGGGGCATCTGGCATTAGTTCTGTTCTGCTCCTCACATGCAATGCAGGTGCCAGGAGCCCTGGCCAGGGAGCTTGGGACCTCTTCTCATCAAGGCAAGTCAGAGGCTTCCCTAAACTGTGTGGTCTGTCTCAGTGCTTGCATTGGTGCTTCACCTGTTGGGTGGTATATAAGTTCTTGCTCTTTCTGCCCTGCTCCATTACAGTGTATGTCCCTTGAGGCCAGGAAACCTGTTGGACCACTCACCTGAGCCTACACAGCGACTACACAGACACCCCCCACCTACCCACACACATACCCGACACTGCCCCTGAGCCTGTGTGCCCTCCCGCACCTCTGTTCCCCTGTGGCCTCCTTCTCATAGGGGCTCATGGCTCCCCACCTGGCCTGGGCATCCCTCTGCTTCTCTCCTCCCTACTCTGGCTTTATGCCATGCCTGGGCTGCATACCGAATTACTAATAGAAAGGATAATAAGAAAGCCAGTGAAGCAAAACCCGCATATAAATTCCAAATTCTAATGTTGATAATTATATGCTGCTGCCTGGAGGGAAGACTCAAAGAGAGGCTGTTGGTATTGTGTCAAGGACCCTGCCCTGCGCATCAGGAGACCTGGGTTCTAGACTGGTCTCTGTCACTAATTGGCTCTGCGACCTTAGGCAGTTGCCTGATCTCCTTGGGCCTTTGTTTCCTTAAGATTGCAACCCCCTCAGCAGCTCTGAACAAACTGTAGGACAGTCAGCACTATATGAAATTTGTGACTGAGAACACTGGGCTGACAAAGCAGAGGTTTCTTTTAGTGAAACAAACTTTTACCCCTCACAAGGCATAGGGGGTGGCTTAGGAATCGAAAAATCTTAAACTACGCCAAGGTTTGATTTCCTCCCTTTCTCTCTCCTTTCCTTTCTCAATCAAACATTTCCTGCTATATAATAAAGTTTGGCCTTTCTGCTGGACCCTGAAAATGCAAAGAAATATAAGCCACATTCCAGGTCCTTGAAGGGACTTCAGCAAGGGCTGGTGGAGTAGATAGACATGTTACCTGGCAATTCCAACACATTGAGATAAAGTACACAGAGGAGGAAATGATTAGCTCTGCCTGGGGAAGTCCCAGGGGGCTTCCCAGAAGAGGTGACATTTGAGCTGAGTTTTATTAAAGGCTGAAACATTCACCAGGCAGGCCTGAGGCATGAGGGAATCCTAGGTAGAGAGGCTGGCGTGAAGGGACATGGCTGGAGGGCCTCTAAGGAAGCCACTCAGAGTCTAAGAAAGAGATAGGGAGAACTTGAACAAGGCAGGGTCAGTGGGATGGAGAACAAGGAAAGGATTTGAGACATTTCTGGGTGAAAATAGAGAGGCGAGATTGGCTGTGGAGAAGAAAGAGGGACACCAAGGGTAACACTGGGGTCTCCAGCTTCAGGGAAGCTGATGCCACCAATCAGAGGACATCTGAAAGGCTGCGAACTCTACTTACCCTGGCTGATGGCCCTAGACACCGTAAACCCCTGTTTCTAGGGGTTACACTCCTTTTTTTCTGTTTTATTCTCTTTTTGGTTTCCTAAAAACTTCCTTAGGAGGTAAAGAAAACAAAACAAAACAAAAAAACCTTCCCATGTTACCTTGATTGCCTTATTGGGAAAGGGGAAGGACCAAGTTTGGGCTGGGAGAGCTCAATGGAGCAGAGTAGCCCTGGAAGCCCACCTGGAGGAGGCAGCAGCTGTCCTAGTTGGGCCTGGAGCAAGGTCTATAGCTATACAACAAAGTAGGCACTGAGGGTGAAAACCGGGAGGAAATGCCATTATCTCTTGTTCTTTTCTTGTCTTTCTGAATCTCCCAAGTAGAATCTGACACGGTGGGTTGTGTTTTTGTTGGAGTCAGCTCAGGTTGTTAATCCCTTTCCACCTGTGGCCTTCCTTCATAAACTCTTTCCTGCATACACTCTTAGTTCTTTTTACAAGGGATTGACTTCTTCACAGTGCTCCCTAGGAAATAGGGAGGTATGGGGAGTGGCTTCACTCTTGAAGTCAAGAGGCCACCCATTGGAAGAAATGCTTCCCATAAAGGAAAGTCCCACCATCAGCCTTAGCCCAGGACTTCAGAGTCAAATTCTTGGTCAAAATTACATGGCTGAGACCTCCAAAGCCTCAGGTAATGGTGCGGGTCGGGGTGGGGGTAGGAAAACTAGCAGAAGGTAGGGACAGGTGGGCCTTTGGGCTGCTCATCAGCTAAATACAGCCCTCATGGGCATGGCTCTGGGGGTGACACAGCTCCCAGGAGGGGGTAAGCAGCAGTGGGACTCTTTGCCTCTGGATCCAAAAGAGAACTCTGGAAACCCTCGCTGCTCTTGAGTTAAACTCTTTGGTTAGGGGCAGACTTCTCCACGAAGTGGGGTCCACAGCCTGTCTTAAAATTCTCCTTTAGGAGGCTTTGAAAAAGCACATTACCACAACTCTCGCTTCTTCTCTCCATAGGAGATTGCAGGACTGAAAATGAAACAATTCTGTAGAAACACACCAATTCCTGGCAGGGGAAGCAGATAAAGAGCGTTCCCATTACCAGTCCTTCCCATCTCCCTGCTCTCCTACCGGGCACAGGCTCATTTCAGCCTGGGGAAGAGAGTGGGTGAGTTACTGCGACTCTGAGAGGCAGAAGCAGAGCATAAGGTGGAGGAACCCAGCAACCACAGCCTGCTCAACTCAGAGCTCCAACAACATTAACTCTGGCATCCACAGGCTGCCTCGGGGGCATGTGAGCATTTGCTCACTGGCAGAGAAACCTGTACTCTTGGCGCTTTCCCACTTTTCCCGAGAAAGGATGGGTGGGGGTACGGGAGGTGTCGGGGGCTGAGATTCTCAGCAGTGGCAAGCAGACGGAAGGGGATTTCACTTGATGCAGTGATGAAAATGAAAACAAGTATGAGGACAAGAACACTTTACATTTGCCCTACACTTTACAGTTTTTGAAGCATCTGCTCAGTATTATCTCCTCTGATTCTCATAAACATGCCTCATTCCCAGCTTATGGATGAGAAAGATGAGTCCCCAGGAATTTAAATAACTTCCAACTTGGAAAAATAGTCAGAGACAATACTAAGCCCAAGGAAAAATAAATGAACCGATTCACAATCCCACCTCCTCCTTGCCCTTGAAGCCAGAGTTGGCCAGGTGGGGCTTGCAGAAGGAGGACTTCTTTGCCTTAAATCTGAATGCAGAGTGCAGGGTGGGTTCCAAACTCCTACAAGGCCCTGCCCTGGGGCCCCCTGAAGAACCAAGATCTTGGACCCCAAACAGTTGCCTTCTGCATGGGTGTGTAGGATTGTTGTGTTTTAAACACGGGATTGAACATTAGGGAGAGGACTTTTGTCTCCGTGTGTAAGAAGATGCTTTCCTTGTGTCTTCCTGCAGCACATCTGTGTGTCCACTGGCAGCTGAGAGAAATGACCTTTCACTCCTCCCCAGACCAGGGCCTGCATGGGCAGGGAGCTAGAAGGCAAAAGGGTTATTTGTTCTCAAAAACATATTTCCTGAGAAGCTGGAGAGCTTTTTACATTCTTCAGTTCAGGACAAGAAAGAGAGAGCCCATTCTGGGGGCCTACAAATGTGTCAAATATTTTTATCTTCTAATGGTCAAAACAATTCAATCAGGTTGTTTTAAATCAAGGTTCATGGAGGTTAAGTTAATGTGCTAGGTTCATACATTCAAGCCAGTGACAGGCAAGAGTTGAAGCCAGGTCTTCTGATGCCAGAGTTGAGCCTTTTCCACTGTCTTCCCCAGCAACACTACTCACCCCCATCTTTGTCCAAGGGATTGGGGCATTTGATGAGGAAACAGAAAAAAAAAAAAAAAGCAAGAGGAAACACCCACAAAAATTAAAAAAGAGACTCTCCAGAAAGACATCCACCCCTCAGGTGGAATGGAAAAGACACAAGGCCCCAGATTTTCTGTTGGGTCAGAAACATGTATTTGCCAAACTGGAAGGCTAAAAACTTTAATGTGCTTTCCTTGTTTATTTCCATTCTGGTTTGCCTTAATTTTTACTTATGCTCTCTTTCTTGTCCTGAACTGAAGAATGTAAAAAGCTCTCCAGCTTCTCAGGAAATATTTTTTTGAGAACAAATAGCCCTTTTGCCTTCTAGCTCCCTCCCTCCCTCCTTTGGGAGATTTCACCCTGACTTAGCTGGACTAAGGGGACCTAAAAGTGAATGGACAGGAAAGGAAGAAGCCATGGTAATGCTATCAGGTGGGCCAGCAGAGAGAGAGATGAAAACAATTCAAGGGAAAAGGTAAAACACTTGGGCTGCTGTTTCCCTCTTACCAGATTGCCCATTCCCAAGAGCTCTTCTCTTCTCCTGGCCTGGAAGAAGAGAGAGAGAGAGAGAGCGAGGAGTCTTCAGAGGTCAAGCTACTTGTAATTACCAGCCAGTCCTGATCCCTGACCCACCACAGTCCCAGAATTATTTGGGGTACCCATCTAAGGCCCTGGATCTCAGCAAGCATGCATTTGGTTCCACTGCAGCCTATGTCCCATCTCCGATCCACATACCGGCTGGTATACAGTCCTCTCCCTCTGTCTTCCATGCCTTTCATTCCAGTGCAAGCCTTGGGCCCTGACACACTATATAGTAGGGCTTTGCTGTGTCAGTGGGAATGTTAACAACAAGAATAGTGAAGGCATCATGCCAGGTTGAGCCCTGGGAGAGCTGGTGTGGGAAAGACACTATAGATGAAAGAGAGATGGATGGTGTTTTCTCTGCTAAAGCTGATGAAATGCAATATACCAGAAATGGGTTGGTTTTTACAACAGGGATTTATTAACTTATAAACTTAAAGTTTTTATTAACTTACAAGCTTACAGTTATGAGGCTGTGAAAATGTCCAAATCAAGGCATCAACAGGTGATGCTTTCTCCTCAAAGACTGGCTCCTGGTGATCCTGGGCTCCTGTCAGATGGCAAAGCACATCTGCTGGGCTATCCCCCTTCACTTCTGGGCTTCATTACTTTCTAGCTTCTTCTTGCTTCAGTGGCTTCTCTCTGTTTCTGTGGCTTTCTCTTTCAGCTTCTGGGTGTTTTTCTCTGTTTCTCAGCCTCTTATAAAGGATTCCAGTAAGAGGATTAAGACCCACCTGGGGCATGCCTCAACTGAAGTAACTTAATCAAAAGGTTACACCCACAGTAGGTCTACGCTCACAGAAATGGATTAGCTTTAAGAACATGATCTTTTCTGTGGTCTATAAAACCCCCAAACCATCACAGATGGATGGATGGATGGATGGATGGATGGATGGATGGATGGATGGATGGATGGATGGACAGATGGATGGATGGATGGATGGATGGATGAATGATAGACTTTTTTGAGTATCTGCCATGTCCCAGGAACTATGCTAACAGTGTTAAATGTATTAGCTCAATGAATCATCATATTAAACTCATGAAGTAGGCATTCACTATACAATATAATTTGTATTCATTCTCAAATAATTTAACAGATGCCAGACATTGTGCCAGATGCATTATATACTGTTTAATTTAGTCTTTATAGTACTCCATTTCTTCCAAAAGAACAATTTTTGCAGGGATCACTAGCTCCTGCCTTAGGAGGTGCTGGGGAAGGGAACTAGTTGAAAGAGCATAAGCTTTGATGTCAGCCAGACCTGAGTTCAAATCACGATAAGATCTTAATATAGGTTTCTTCTCCTCCTCCTCCACCTCTTCTTCCTTCTTTTTGAAAAGCAGTTTGGCACTATGTATCAAGGCCCAGGGTAATTCTGCCACTGAGACTTTTCCTAAGGAAATAATAATAGTTTATTGAGTAGCTACTATGTGCCAGGAACTATGCTATTTGCTTTAGATGAATCATCTTATTTAATTTAACAACAACCTTATGATGTAAGTAACATTATTATCATCCTTGGTGTACAGATGAGAAAACTGAAACACATAATTTACTCAAGCTATATGGTTCAAAAATGGCAGAGCACAGATCCAACCCAGGAAGCCTGGCTAAGGCTGTATGCTTCAGATATATACCCTACTGACTATATAAGTTTTGCATATAACACTGTCCATCACAGTGTTAATTATTGTGGCAGAAAATTTGTAACATATCTAAATGTCAAAAAATAAGGCAGGGGTTAAGTAAATATAAAATCAAATTTTGTAAAGAATTTATAATACCATTGGGGAAATGCTTATGTTGTGATACAAAGTGGAAAAAATAAAATCAGCTTACCAAATTGTGCATACAATATAACCACAAGTATGCAAAAAAGTCCAGCAAAAATAGTAGAAGGGATTAAAGTAAAATGCTATTAAGTGTTGTCTCTGGTGGAAGCAACTATGGTTCATTTAAACGTTCCTCTCTATTCTATATATTTTTTATTTTCCAAAATCTCTGCAATGCATATGCATTACTTTAAAACTATTTTAAAACTTAAATAAAAAGAAACAGTTCCTGAGTGAACGATTGATATGCTGGGTGCCCTTTGAGGACTCATCGTGTCCCAGCAGGAACAATGGAAGGGTTGGGGGTGGGGGAGTGATCTCTACCCCCAGCCTACCTCAGTGGGAGAATTCTAGTAAATGAGGTTGCATTTCTAAAGGATTAGATTTTCCTTACAACTGGGTGGACTGAAGCCCCAGAGATCCTTACAGAGAAAAGGAAGGCAAAGAGGAAAGCAGCAGGGAGGATGCAGAGAATGAGAAACATAATGGCAGGAGAGAAGGAGGAGGTGGAGGAGAGGGCTTGGGGAAGAAAGGAAAAGAGTTGAAGGAAACCTGGAGCCTAGAGGAGGGTCAGGGAGCTGGAAGGGGAGAAAGTGAATGAGTGATGAGGCAAGAAAAAGAGAGAGCAGAGAGGGGGACCAGAGAAAGAGAAAACATCAAATTGGTAAGAAATTTAATTTTTTTCATCCTCCAAGATTCCTGCTGAGCTACAGTGGATTGCCCCAATGTTATAAGAAACTATTCTCTGCAGTTAAATGCTGCTTCCATTTAGGGAAAGCCTTTTCCAAGCGTGCAACTTGAATCTCAACCCCAGCTCTCCCCCATCCCCCAACTCCCACCCCCAACCAGTCCTCAAGGCTCCAGCCAAGAAGCATCTCTGGATTATAGCCACTGCATTTTGCCAGGGACAACTGGACCTATCACTGCTGCAATTCAACCAGCCAATACTGGAGGCTTTGGTACCAATGGACATGACTCAGGAAATAAACATTGGGATTAACACCCAGCTGTCCCAGAACACGGTTTGTAAATGCTGCCTAAGGCTTCCAATTTATAAGCCAAAGCATTAATAAGATGGTGAACAATGTGAGATCTGTGAGGGTCATCAGTAGAATCCAACTACAGGGAAAGAAATGAGGCCTAGAGAGAGAGAGAGAGAGAAGACTCAGTCAAGGACATTTAGCCGGTTGTCAGGAAAGTGTGGGCTTTTTGATTTTTTACCCAGTAGACCAACAGTTGCTTATAAAAGTGAGCTTTTGCGTTTTCAAAGGGCTTGTTGTGACTCTGACTATACTTCTTTACCCTTATAATATGCCCTCAAGGTAGGCAACCCAGAAACAAGCTCTATTTTTGCAGGTAGAAAAGCAGAAGCTCTGAGAGGTCATGGAATCTCCCATTGTTAACTGGGCTGACCGAATATGGTGCCAGGGTACAGCCTAAATCTTCTCCAGAACGTGCAAAGAGAGCTTGCGCTAAGCCACATGCCTAGTGGGGGAAGTTTCAGCTGTGGAAAGTCAGGAGCAATTTCGATTTCTGAAATTGCTGAAGCCCTCAGGCCAAAATTCCTCTTGGGCAGCATAGCAAGTGTTAAAGGCAGAGTGAGCGTGTCCAAGTTTCTGTTATAAAATTGTGGTTTCTACTGTGAAATTGTCTGCATGACTGCAGTTCTGAGGAGTGAGGCCTTATACCCTTTATCCTCATTAAACGTTGATTGAGCATTGTGCTGGTTTGAAAGGAAGTATGCCCCCTAAGAAAAGCCATGTTTTAATATAAATCCCATTTCATAAAGGTAGAATAATCTCTACTCAATGCTGTATGTCTGAAACTAATGAGATCATCTCCCTGGTTGATGTGATTTAGTTAAGAATGGTTGTTAAACTGGATTAGGGGATGACATGTCTCCACCCATTTGAGTGGGTCTTGATTAGTTTCTGAAGTCCTATAAAAGAGGAAACATTTTGGAGAATGAGAGATTCAGAGAGAGCAGCACCACAAAGCAGAGAGTCCACCAGCCAGTGA